>VBSM01000483.1:2187943-2220271 GCA_008086735.1 Cheirogaleus medius
TTACATGTTCGCACAGCCTTATACCAAGTATCACCATTGTAATAGAGCTTGGGAGCTTCAGGTATCTCCTGAACACCTCCTCTCTGTTATAAAGTGAAACAAAGTGCCATTATCAGCAATGAGTTGGGAAATGAGACCAATGGCAGCCAGATCAGGCCTCAAGCAGACCAGTGTTAGTAAAGTCCACTGATGTAAGTTGGATGCTGTGAACCAGACTCCTTAAACCCCCCTTTCCATTAGGAAGTCTCCTGTCTACAGAGCACCTCACCCTTAGCTATTGATTGAAATAACCATTTAATTTTCATGTTTCCTCTTTTTCCTATGGTGGTTCATCACAGGGAAGTGATCTGCAAAGCTGCAATTCCTATGACATTACAGAGAAAGAATTATACCTATTTTAAAATGCAGTGATTTTTATTCAACACGTCTGTTCATATTTTAGGGTTTAAAATTTATTAATATTTTTCTTACATAAGGCCATTGAAATACATTTGTTTTAGTAGAAAATCTAAACATTTATTAAGCCACCTGAAATTTTGCATGCAGAATTATTATGCTACTTTTTGTATTTAATGTTAGAATTTTTTTTATACAGTATACAGCTGTGTAGCTGTGGCTATGGTTCTTGGCTCTTTATATGATATTTTTGTTACTCACCTCATTTCACTGGCCTGTATCGTCCTTTACTCCCCCATCTCTATTTTCCCATTGGTATAACAGTATTAATAATCACTACCCATCTTGCAGAAACACTGTGAAGTATCATTGATTTTTCTAAGTCCCTAAAACAATTTCAATGTCTTGGAAAGAGATTTTATTTAAATGTAGCTTGTTTTTCCTACTCATGTCTTTTCCCATAGTTCAACCTGATCAATATGCCTCTTGAATCTGCGCAGATTTCCAATATGTTAGTTGAAATGTTAAAGAGAATTTGCACACTAGCTATTGCTGATGGGGGAAATACATAGAAATTCCAATGACTTTGAAATGTGTACAAGTATAGAAACAGCTAATGTTTTTGAAATTAGTGCTTTTTAGAAGATAGAATATAGGAAAGTTAAATTCCAACTAATTTAGTTCACAGTGAATTTAACTTTAAAACATTCCTTTCCTTTTATATGGCTTTATCCCATTCCTCCCAATACCGTAACGTAAAAGTCTATTATTAAGCAGGTAATAAAGTAGATAAAAGCTTCTTTACCTAACTGGCAATCCTTTTTACTTTTGCTTGGCTTTATTGCTTTTCTGGGCTAGAATGAAACAAGTTTTATCAAATACAACTTGATTTTACTTCTTTTAAAGAATAACTGTATTTGCAAATTTGCGTGTGGGCATTCCTGCATATGGTAGTTCTTTGAAATTTAAGCTTAACTCTTACTTTAGAATATGTGTGAATGATTGCATGTTTATGTATAGGAAAAAAATGATAATTTCCTATAGAACTCTTACTAAAGGAGAAGGAAGACAACTACAAAGATAAAAGTCAAGCATAATTCACTGTGTTATTTTCAGGACAGTGTGTCAATGTGTCATTTAAAAGACAGTCAAGATATACAGTCATAAAGAGGAAAATTTAATCAAGTTGACAACATTAAACCCAAATAAGATAAAAAGAGAGAAATAGCCCGGTAATAAGCAGCTATTAAGGCAACATGGAAACATTTTTTACTGAGAGATTTCCAATCATTAAAACCATTGCACAAATAAGTCTGCAGATGAAATAATGAGATAAGCAGTAATAAGAGATGACAAGTTTTACATATTTTGTTATTAACTAGTCAACAATGACTGTTTTTTACCTTCTTTGTCCCACCTTTTTAACTAGTTGATGCATTTTGTTTCTGTCTCTACTGAGAAGGATAAACATTTATTACGTTAAAGAAAGATTTTTACTTTTGCCGTATTTTTAGCTCCGATCACTACCAATGGCACCAGAAGCCTGCTGTGACAAATCCAGTTGTAATATGTTTGGTGCCATGGCTTCTTGTTTTCCCACAAAGGAAAAAGTCATGAGTGGCAATCATAACCAAACTCTGAGGTATGCTTTGAAGTCTTTGAGATGGAAATGAATAGATTACAAATATGGCTTGTCTGGGACAATCCTGGTTATGCCTGTTGGACATGCATAATAATTAATAAGTCCTCTTTCCACTCTCAGAGGTATCCTAATTTGGGCACTAAGTGATATAATAATCCTACTTATAGTTACTAAGAGGAATGATACCTGCTCCAATAAAATTGTTTAGAAATAATTTTTTATAAATTATAAAATATGTGCATTAGTTGAGCAATAAAAAAAAGATACTAGCTATTTTATTATTTGTTATAGTCTATTCTAATAATTTGCATAAATAATTTTTATTTATTATGTATATAATAAATAAATATGTATATAAATCCTAAATGGTTATCTCAGATCATGAAGCAAGCCACCATGGATTATGAAACAAAATATTGTTATGTGTAGAGTAGAAAATTTCCCATTATTTATATTCAAGAAAAGTAATAACCAAGAAATTGATTATCTTTGACAGCTTTTTAAGATGTATAAATTTACATTTCTTGTCTTCTAAATAGCACCAGGCTCATAAATGATAAATATGTTCATCTGTTAAAAGGAATTTTTATTATTTATATCTTTGTTCTACAAGTGCTTTTACTCCTAGGATATTATGTATTTTGTTGCATACTTGAGAAAGTAGGGATTGAGTAGATCTTGTTTACCATTTTATATTTTCTTCATAGAACAGTACCTGACACAGAGATGTTCAATAAATGTAATTTAAATGAAGATTGAAGAAAAGTATCATAAATGTCTTATTCCCATTGACCTTGGAGTATAATAAATCTTTATATCTCTATAGATCAGAAGCTCTCAGGGACATTGAACTTTTATCTTTCCAGGATTGCACTTTGAATAAGCCCACAGGCTCTTGGTAGTGTCAGCCTGGTTTAAAATTTTGGTTGTCTCACTTTCTAGAGATGTGGCCTTTGGCAAATTATCCTGTCTAAGCCTTGATTTTCCTATCTTTAAAGCAAAGTAGTTGGAAGGCTTATGTACTGAAATGCATGTTAAAAGCTAAGCGTTGTATCTGGCACATTGTAAATTTTTAACAGTGCCTGTCTTCTTATAAATCTTTTTTATCCTCTGATTTGATTCTAGTGGGAGTATCTCACATCCTCACGATGAAATAGCTGAGTTGTTTTTAGTGCTTGTTCCTCTTAATTCCCAAGGGGTGAGCTAACATTAGGAGTTTTTCAGCAGTAGAACTGCCATATTTAGCAAGAAAAGTAGAAATACCAAGTTTAATTTGAATTTCAGATAAACAATAAATAGTTTTTTGGTATAAATATATCCTGTATTTTATCTGGCTACTCTTTTCTAAAGGCTACTTCAATATGCTATAAAATCCTTTAGTTATGTTCTCTATGAGGACTTGGACATTGGAAGAGGGGAGTAGAGTTGTTTATTTAATCTCATACTATATTATATATATAAAATAGGTGACATTCTTATTTGACTATTAAGATATAATCACTATCATGATAAATTTATTTAAACAGCCAATATATTATGAAATGCAACAGTGATATAAACTATGGCATTAAAATTGTGGAAAATAGAAAAGATATAAGGATTATCATTATAATATGTTGATGGTTAAAGAAAAATTATTTTAAAAAATTACTAAAGAAGGTCTTACTATGTGTACCAAGACTTAAAGCTATACTTCAAAAATGAGGAATAGATTAAGACTTTCCTGGATAAGCAAATGCTGAGAGTTCATCAATTCTAGATCTGTTTTAAAAGAAATGCTAAAAAGAGTCCTACAAGTTGAAACAAAAAAGGATAAATAGCAACATGAAAATATATGAAAGTGTAAAGCTCCTTCGTAAGGGTAAATATGTAGACAAATACACAATGATACTATAATGATGGTAAGCAATCACTTTTAATTCTAGTAGAAGTTAAAAACCAAAAGTATAGAAAATAAATATAACTATAAAAACATGTTAATGGTACACAACATAAAATGATGTAATTTGTGACATCAATAAACTATGTGGGGAGAAGTAAAAGTTTAGTTTTTGTATGCAGTTGGAGTTCATTGTTCTCAGCTTAAAATAGTTCCTTATAAGTTGTTTTCTCTAAGTCCCATGTTAACTACAAATAAAATACCTATAGGATATACGTAAAAGAAAATGAGAAAGGAATCAAAGAATATAACTAAAAAAAACAAATCAATGAAACACAAAGGAAGATAGCATGAGGAAAGAGGGAAAAAAGAACTGTAAAATAGAAAACAATTAAGAAAATGTCAATAGTAAGTCTTTTTCCATCAGTAATTACTTTAAATTTAAGGAATAACATTTCCTAAATCAAAAGACATAGAGTGGCTGAATGGATAAGAAGCCCAATATACAATATATGCAGTTTACAGAAGACTCACTTTAGATTAAAAGATGCACATGGGTTGAAAATGAAAGAATAGAAAAAGATATTTCTTGCAAATAATAACCAAAAGAAAACAGGAGTGGCCACAGTCATATCAGAAAAAAAATAAACTTAAGTCAAAAACTGTTAAAAGAGACAAAGAAGGACATCTTATAATGATAAAAAAAAAACTTCAATGACCAGGAAGATATAACAATTATAAACATGTGCACATGCAATATCAGAGCACCCAAATATATGAAGCAAATATTGACACAACTGAAGGGGGAAATAGACAGCAATACAATAATAGTAGATATTTTAGTACTCTACTTTCATAAAGGGGTCCAACATCCAGACATAACATTAATAAGCAAAAACAGGGCTTCAACAACATTTGAAACCAAATGGACCTAACAGATATACACAGAACCCTGCATCCAACAGTATACACATTCTTTTCAAGCACACAGAGAACATTCTGTAGAATAGAGCACATTAGGTCACAAAACAAGCCTTTAGAAATTTAAGAAGAGGAAATCATACAAAGTATCTTTTTCTATCGCTATGGAATGAAACTAAAATCAATAGCAGAAGGAAAACCAGAAATTCATGTAGAAATTAAACAACACACTCTTAACCAACCAATGGATCAAAGGAGAAATCAAAAGGGAAATCAGAAAATATCTTCAGAGAAATGAAAAAGAAAACACAACATATTAAAGCAAATGGAATACAACAAAAGTGATACTAGAAGAGAAGTTTATTGTGGTAAAAAAAATTACATTTTAAAAGAAGAAAGATTTCCACATAAACAACCTAACTTTACACTTCGGTGAACTAGGAAAAGTAATATTGTACTCAATGAGGAAAAACTGCAAACTTTTTTTCTAAGATCAGGAAAAGGCAAGGATGCCACTTCTATTCAACATATTGCTGGAAGTCCTAGTTAGAGCAATTAGCAAGAAAAAGAAATAAAAGCCATCCAAATTGGAAAAGAAGAAGGAAAATTATCTCTGTTCACAGATAACACAATATTTTGCATAGAAAATCCTAAAGATTCCAGCAAAAAAATTTAGGACTAATAAGCAAATTCAACAAAGTTTCAAGATACAAAATTGTCATACAGAAATCAATCTCATTTCTACCTACTGTCAATGAATAATCTGAAAAAAAAAATCAAGACAACAATTCCATTTACAATAGCATCAAAAAGAATAAAATACTTAGGAATAAACTTAACCAAGGAGGCAAAAGACTAGTACACTGAAAACTACAAAACAGCATTGAAAGAAATTTAAAAAAATAAGAATAAGTGGAAAAACATTCCATGTTCATGAATTAGAAGAATTATTGTTAAAATAGTACCCAAAATGATCTACATATTCAATGTAAGTTCTATCAAATCTTAATAGAAGTTTTTATAGAAATAGAAAAATCAGTCATAAAATTCACACGAAACCACAAAGGACTCTGAGTAACAAAAATGATCCTGAGAAAGTAGAACAAAACTGGAAGCCTCACCTTTCCTGATTTCAAAACATATTACAAAACTACGTAATCAAAAGAGTATAGTACTTGCACAAAGACAGACATATACATACCAATGGAACAGAACAAAGAACACAGAAATAAACCTACATGAACACAGTCAGCTAATTTTTGATGAGAGTTCCAAGAATACACAATGGGGAAAGAATAGTTTCTTTAAGATATAGTGTTGGGAAAACTGGATATCCACAAACAAAAAAAAATGAAATTGGACCCTTATCTTACACGTACTCAAAAATAGATTAAAAACTCAAATGTAAGACCTGAACCTATAAAATCCTTGTAAGAAAACAGGGCAAAATCTTCATAGCATTGGTTTTAACACTGACTTCTTGCATATGATACCAAAAGCAAGAGCAAGAAAATATAAAATTGAAAATGGACTGCATCAAACTAAAGCTCTTCACAGCAAATGAAACAATCAACAAAGTGATAAGGCGACCTACAAAATGGATGAAAATGTTTGCAACCCATATATCTGATAAGAGGATAATATCCGAAATACATAGGAACTCCAGCAACGCAATAGTAAACAAAACAAAACAAAACCTAAATAGCCTGGTTGAAAAATGGGTACAGGATTTGAAAAGTCATTTCTCCAAAGAAGACATACAAATGATTAGCAGGTATATGAAAAAAATGTTCAATATCACTGGTAATCCCAAATCAAAACCACAGTGAAATATCACCTCCCATCCATTAGGATGGCCACTATAAAAACAAAACAAAACAAAACAAGTGTTGGTGAAGATGTGGAAAAATTAAATATCTTGTATATACTATTGGTGGAAATGTAAAATAGTGCAGCCACTATGGAAAGCAGTATGGAGCTTTTTCAAAAACCTAAAAATAGAACTACAATGTGATCCAACAATTTCACTTCTGAGTATTTATACAAAAGAATCAAAAACAGAATCTCAAAGAGATATTTGCACTCCCATGTTCATTGCAGCATTATTTACAATAGCTAAGAGGTATTGGTGTATACAATGTGGCCGTACAAAGAAATATTATTCAGCTTCAAAAAAAGAAGAAAGTCTTGTCATATGCTACAACAGGCATGAACCTTGAAGTTATTATTTTAGGTGAAATAAACCAGTTACAGAAGGACAAATACTGCATGATTTCACTTATAAAATAGAATGATGGTTGCCAGTGGCTGGGGTTAAGGAAAAATGGGGAATTGCTTTTCAATGAATGTAAAGTTTCAGTCATGCAAGATGAAAAAGTTCTAGAGGTCTCCTTTACAACAATGTGCCCATGGTTAATAATATGTACTGCACACTTAAAAAATTGTTAAGTGGATCTCATGACACATGTTTTTTATTTTTTTACCAAAATAATAATAATAAATAAGTGAAAATGATTAGCTCCCTTATTGTGTTCCATTCTGCTCCCTCTTCCCCAGGCAATTAAAATTGTCTTTTATTTGGATTCAGTGTATTTCACATGTAATGCTGGCTGATTGAATCTAACTGCCATACAATGACTGTTTAATACTGGATAGTCACATATGTATAACTGCAGTACTTACGGCCATACAAAATCACTTGGCTACTAATATAAACACTAGTCACACTCTAGGGTTGCTACTGCTCTTAAAACTGAATTAATATAGCTATAAAGAATCACAAAGCTAAAATCTTCCTATCACCTAAAGATGGAGGTAAATTCACAATGACCCAAAACATCAGTTTGACTTTTATTGGCTTCATATTCTGGTCACATAATGGATGTTTTATTCTCTAGCTTGACTTAGTCAGTATTGCCGCTTGATTGGTAAAAATAAACACAAATAGATTCCTACTATTTAATCTAGATTGTCATAGTAGAACATTTAAGAACAATTAATCTTGTTTAGAAAATCATAAGAGGGCATAAAAATGTATACCAAGTTGTTTCAAAGATGTCGAAAATAAAAATCCTAATGAATCAATAATTTAATGCTCTATTCTAAGGTTAGAAACAACCAATATTTCCTCATATTTCAAAGAATATAAGGGAACAATTTCACTAGTTGGGGTGGTAACAGTAATAGTCTTTGTCTACAAAAAACTCTTCTTGGATGAGATTTACTGTTATCTATATTGCAAACACAAAATACTTTTGATGAAAGAAAAGAAGTATGAACATTGGTCTTGTAATTTGGTATACAATAAGGCCTTGGGTTTATCTATAGTTATTCTTAGAACTGACCTAGTACCACATGAATAGATTTTTCCTCCTGTAATCTTAAAAAAAAAAGGAGGGAGGAAAAGAAGGGGAGGTAGAAGGGGAATGAGATCTTACAAGGGGAGTAACTTCAGTAAACAATGATTATAATACAAAAGATTATTTCTATTTTTGAGTTGCATGGCAGACCATCTCCGAGGTAATTAAAAGAAATGAAAGCAACATATCCCACTAGGAAATCTCAGCAGTTGTGAAAAACAGCATCAAGATAGAATATAATACAAGGTCTGAACTTCAACATTTCTGTCCACCAGCTGTGTGACCTTGGGCACATTACTTAATTTTTTTAAATTTGAGTTTTGTTCATCCACAAAATGGGATAATAACAGTACTGACTTACTGGATTGTTGTGGTAATTAAATGAGATAATGCATGGAAGTACAAAGTAGAGGCTCAATAAATCTCAGCTTTTATGATGATGATGATGGTAATGATGATAATATTTGTATTATGTTATATCTCAATCTCACAAATGAAGGTTAATATTAATATTTCCCTTTCCTACCCCACAGCCTAGTTAGTATAATTATATCATGAGATTATTTGTATATGTACTTTCTCTGTCTACCTACCAGATTAGGTGCTATTATTGCAATTTTATAAAAGTGAAAGTTTTAAAAACAACAATGGCTCTGGGAGCAGTATAATAATGCAAATCTTCAGATGAAATTTTGTGAATGCTTACCTACATTTTTCTACAACATGGGAAGGCCAATACTTATCTCTCACTTAATTACTATTCTGCAGTGTTTGGACAAAAGCAGCTGTGAAAATGAACTTTACAAATAAATACTAGTAGAAATCATTTTGTCTTTCCTGCATTTGGATTTCCATCTACACTTTGAAACACTACAAGGTCCTTCTTTACATACAGTCCATTTAATAATCCATAGACTGAGTGAAGTAAGCCCACCTGAAGTTGGGTCAGTCTTTTAGAGTAGGTAAGATCCTCCTTCCCCATCCTCCCTCTCTGTGCCGCTCCCATTCCTGGAGACAAACACAGAGAAATGTTACTTGCTTCCTGTTTCATAGACAAAAACTCCAAATTCTTAGTACTTGTCCATTTATCATTCTGTGCTGTGCAGGAATGTATACCTATCTTGCTCTCTACAGAAATAAATCCCTGGGATCTACTTCATTCAATCAAAAATATTTATTGCGTGCCTACTATATACCTATAATTTGCATTAGATGCTACAGATAACATGGTTAGACATTATATGGCATTCCTAACTATAAAGAGTTTATAATATAGTAGGTGGATAACACAGACAAATATGATAATGTGAACACAAGCGGTTGTAGAAGGATGCAGAAGCCAACTTAAACATGGGAAAGAAGATAGTAGTCATGAAATAATTCAGGAAGTAGTATCTGAGCTTGTATCTAAAGAATGACTCAACATGACTCAGATGAGATGTGGTATGTGTTTTAGGGACATTGGAGTTTGTGGTAGGAAGAGTTCTGGCCCAGAAAAATAGCATGCTTGGGGACTCAGCATTGAGAGAACATAATGTGTTCAAGGAACCAAAAGAACTAGTTCAGCTGGAGCAGAGAAAGACAGAGGGAAGAAAGGATAAGGAAAAGAAATGAGGGTGAAGAGGACCAGTGTCAAATCATGAAAGACCTTGTGCCATGTAAAGCACTTTGGAATTTATCCCACAAACGAGAGGGATTGCCGTTGCAAGATTTTACGTACTGGAGTGAGATGATCAGATTTGTGTTTTAGGATTTTCTGGTGGCAGAGTGGAAAAATTAACTGCAGTGGGTCACCACTGAGGCAGGAGGACATGTGAAGAAATGATTGTAGTAATTTGTCCAGGTTCAATTAGTGCCCTGACTTAGGACAAATGCTATGGGGTGCGGAGAATGAGACGAGTGTGAGAGAGAAAGAATCGATTAGATTTGGTAATTAAGTGGGTCTAGTAGATTGAGAAAGGGACGCCTTAAATTCTAGCGTGAATTTGATATAACACAATGCTTTATGAGTAGGTATGTTCTTAGCATTCAGTCAATACCTTTCTTATTCTTAAAAGTCTGTCAATGCAGGCAAATAGGCTTGCAAGTTCTAGTTTGTCCTGACATTTTTGAATTAGCCCTCGTGCAGTCTCCATATGTTTATTGAGGGCGTACTAGGTAGATAGATAAAGTCAGAATGATTGAGATCCCTTTCTCACGAAGTTAATAGTCTTCCGGGAGACACTGACAAGTGAGTTAGCAACAGAACAGGATAAGTACTACAAAGGAGAGATTCACGGAATTTTCGATAGGCACTTACTTGCACATGTAAGAAAGAGAGCCATGCCCCAGCTATCGCAAGCAATTGCCATTCACTGTCAAACCCCTCTCCTGGAGCTGGAATTGAATCGGCTGCCTCCTCCACCCCCATCTCCCCACCATAAGCTGCATGTAATCTTAACTTGCTTTTGCGTCTTTCTGTCCATCTGCTTCGCTCTCATCTGTATCTTCAAATAAGCTTCTCCTCCTTTTTCCTGTCTGTTCAAACCTTTGCCTTGTCATGGCCCCTCAAGGCTCTTTTGGCCTTTTTTTTCAAAACATAATATACCACTTGAGCCAGCTTTGTGAATCACCTCACCTCTCTGCACTTCTTTTATTTAAAACTGTAAACAAGAGTCTGATAGTCCCAGCCAACATTTTACACTGGGAGCATGAAAGATCCTTACAAGCCTAAGCTTTAGCTTCCCTGAGGTGTCTGCTCAACCTTGGCCTAATTATATGCCTGGGTTGAAAGAAAGCATATTACCGCCACTTGGTCCACAATTTGACCTTGAAGGACAGGGTCTATGCGCCAGTAGGGCTGTAGATGAAGGTGTGTGTAGCAGGCTTTCTCAGGGACAGCTTAGTCAGTATATAACATGTGGCATTGGAGCTGAGCAGTGGAACATTCCTTTGACTTTCCGTATACATAAGATAGAATAATTGTGTTTGTATTTAAAAAAATATTATGCTATGATAGTGATAGGAAGTGCATGCATCTTTAGGAGGGGAATGTGTCTTTACTTTGTTGAGTCTTCCAATACATGGACATGGTTGTATCTCCATTTACTTACTTTTTCCTTATTTTATTTCATTGCTATTTTGTAGTTCTCAGCATACAAGTCCTATACATGTTTTGATAGATTTATACCTAATTATTTTATTACTTTTTAAGCAATTATAAATGGTGTTGTATTTTTAGTTTTGATTTTTATGTGTTCATTGCTAATGTATAAAAATAAAATTAATTTGTGTATGTTTATCTTATTTTTTTTAAAAAAGTGCACGTGCAGCATGTGTATGTGTCGGGGGATGTGGGTTATGGGAGTTGTGGAGGAGAGGAGGCTGGAAGGAGGAAAAATGTCCCAGAGTAGAAAATACTTGAGTTGATTCTTGAACAAAAAGAAGGAGATAGAGTGATGAGAGGGAAGGATGCACCCTTTTTAGTCGTAATTTCAATTGTAAGAGAATGAAGGAGCCAGAAACATGGCACCTTCAAGAAACAACAAAGTTAAAATGTCTGATCCTTGTTTATTCCAGCTAGCTAAGGAAATTTAAACAGTCGATTATCACAGCGTTTCTCAAACAGGAGTCTGTGACTCTCCAGGGAGTGTGATTCAGCTGCTGCAATGGAGCCACAGAGACTAGCAAGTTCTAATCTCCTTTTCTGTTTCCAAGTGAAGAGAAAATAGAGGATATACAGTCTTTCCCTTTTTGTATTTGCTTTCCTATTGTATGTCTGTTGATTTCCTCTGGGCTACAGACACGTTTTTGTTTTGATGACTGCAACAGGAATGAAAACAGCCAGATGGGCTGGTGATGTGCCTTATGTAGACTACCCTATTTTATTGGAAACAGCTACACCAACCAGGTCATTCATATGAGAAACATGAATGAAAGCATGAGAACAACAGAACTGGGCTGTGTCAAGTGGAAGAAGAACATTTGTAAACACGGAGTGTGGGAGCACGCCTTAGCAGCACATTGCCTTGGAACCTCCAGCCCTCTGACATGGCTGTTGACAGCAAGGCTACAAATGTAACACAAACCACAGCAGCATGGAGCTATAAGAAGAGAAGTAGCTCAAGTCCAAACGTGGTCTCCAACTAAAACAAAGACACTCCAAGAAACATAAGTTTTAGAAGCACAGTCAGAGAAGTCACGGACCTTATAAAGCAGTTTCTGCAAAATACTCTCTTAGCCTAGCACAGAGTACTTAAGAGGGAAGCCCAGGGCCTGACCCTATCTGAATTTTCTGGAAGTTTTTTACCACCAAAGTAGTAGATCTTTGGCATTAAGGGTTTTCCCTGTGAGGGCTCCTCATGTAGCAAGTCCCAGAATAAATATCAAATTAAATGACAATAATCCTTGTTGACATGCAAAGTGTGCCAGCCTTACATCTGGCACTCAGTAGCACAACATAAATTCTCATATCTGTGAAGGGGATTATTCTGTGTTTCCAGTTCATAAAGATGTTTTTAGTTGACATGTTGGCTTTCAGAAAGGAGTTTGCCTCAAAGACTTAGGCAACCTACTTCTGATAGAAAATCCTTCCCTAAAATAGAAGAGATGAAGACATTTTGCTTCTAAATGTAGTTTTATATAAAACATTCTTCTCACAGCCATGCAAATACAGGCTTTTCTTGAAGAATCCTTAGTCTCATCAGTAGTATGTTATAGTTTTGCATTAGGATACACGTGCTTCATTCTGGAAAGAAAGGAGTTTAGTTGAATGTGTAATCACCTTCACAAACTTAACATTTCTAAAATTTAGCAATTTCCTACAAACTGGTACCTTCCATAATATTGCAAATTCATTCTTCCATTTTCTCAGGCCATTAACCTTTGGAGTCATCCTTGACTCCTCTCTTTCTATTAGAACTCATATGTAATTCATCAACTCCTTTGGGTTCTCTGGGTTTTTGTTTTGTTTTGTTTTTAGAAGAATAAGCAAAATCTAGCACTAACCACCCTGTTCTAAGCCATCATTATCCTCACCTAAACTATGGAAACATTTTAACTTATTTCTCTGCTCCTATACAAGCTCCCTATAGCCTTTTTGGTGCCCTGAAGGCAGGGTCATTTTACAACATGCCACATCAGGTTAGTCTTTGTTCAAAATCTTTCAAGACCATCTATCTCAATCAAAGTAAAGTCCAAGTTCTTACCGTGACCTACAAGGTCCTATGTGAGCCCACCATTGCCCCTTCCACCAGCATTTCTCTGTTCTCATCATGCAATCCCTACTCTACCCCACTTACTTCCATCCTTCAGTTTTCTTCCTGTTACTTGGACACAGCAAGCACGTGCCTCTCTCCAGTCTTTTGCATTCTCACTCTTTGGGTGATTCCTTTCCAGACATATGTATGTGCCTCACTCCTTCACTTCCTTCAGTGTCTGCACAAACACCATCTCCTCTAAGGTCTTCACTGAATACCCCAATGCAACTGCAATGCCTTCTCTTCCCTTTACATCTTTGTTTCCCTTACTCTGCTTTATTTTTCTTTGTAGCATTTATTTTCAGTCTGTGTTTTACATATGCATTCTCTTTGTTTGATTATTTTCCACAGACTGGCTCAAATGTAAGCATTAGCATAGCAGAAACTTAATTTTGCTTATTACTGTGTTTTGTTCTTTAATGACTATGCTAGTACTTGGCACAGAGTGGAGACTCATGTTTGTTGAATAAATGAGTAAGTGAGTTATTGCTTAAATAAATAAATACCTAAAAAGGAATTCCATACATATGCTAAAATTTTACTATTTTTTTCCTCTAGTTTAATGCAATAGGGACATCTAAAGATATAAAGAAGATTAAAAAGACAAGGCTAACATAGGAATGTTATAATGCTTACTGTTTATTTTCATTAGGAAATATCTGTGAATCTGTGAGTACAGTTCCAATAAGTCTAAGAAGCACATAACCTAAATGCAACCTTACAGATAAACATTTATATAATGTTCAAGGTAAATAAAAGTTTGATTTTTGAAGGTTGAAAACAATGTTGTTTTTATTTGAATAATTTTAGAACTGGGAGATGTTTACCATGTGGGAATTAAGTGCATGCAAAATGCAGACTGAAGCTGCACACCGAAAAGGTCCTTGCCTTTCAAAAACAAGGAAACAAGTCCTTGCCTTTAAAAGATTCGTTTGTTGAGGTGACAAAACATAGAGCACATAAAGCAATTGAGAAGCAACATATCTGAATATTATAATTAAAATATAAAGAACAAAAAAATTCTAATGAATCAAGTAAAAAAGTTATCACATATATCAGATATATTATGAACCTATCAAATCAAGATACACATAGTAGAGCCGTCTGTGAGAATAGAGAATAGGAGAGGAAAACAGTGGATCCATTGCTTCAATAAGCATTTATTGAGCACTTACTGTATATCAGGCATTATGTTAGGCACTGTGGCAAATTTTAGCAGTGGTAATATAAAAGTTAAGAAGAAAATACATATGATTAGCTTTATTTAAGCTAGTGTAGATAAAATCTAATGTTTATAAATTATTTGGATTAAAATTTATTTTCTTCTAAATCTGATTTAACTATTGTGTTTTAAAGCCATATTTTAAGCTATTTTCAAGGAAAATTGTGTTAGTAAGTTCAATTTGAAATTTTATATTCAATTAGATACTAAGAAAACCTGCCATTTTAACCTAGTATGGATAGAAAGTCATCATCTAGTTTGTTTTTTCTATCTAGTTTGTTTTTCATAAAAACTTGTACACTCTAACTTTGTTTAGGTAACTGCTGTTCTTTAATCTGAACTAGGCTAGTTTAATAGAAAAACATTTTTCTAAGTTTTTGAAAACAAATTTATCCAATCTTGTAATTAAAAGGCTGCATTTCTGCCACATTTTATTTGATGTAAACTCATCTTTACAAATTAGTTTCAATTAAAATCTCAATTATTCAGTTTTGGTTTAAAAGTATAATAGAGTTTAAGTTAGATTGGTTGAAAATTCATATTTACAAGCTTCATTTATGAAAACTCATGTCTTCAATCTAGTTTTAATTATTCTGCTATGCTAAGAGTGTTTAGATTAACTCTCATATTTAAAAACCAGCTCTGATGAAAATTTTAGAATTTTCTTTATTTTAGAAAAACTGAAGCATTTAATCCATTTTTATTACAATTTATATTCACAGGCTACTTATATTAGAATACATGTATCCAAGCATATTTGATAAAATCTACTCTATTTAAAATGTATATTTAACAAAATTTGATAATGCACAGATACAAAAAGTAAAGGACAAGAAGTTCATTTGTGATTCTAAGTAAAATAGAATCTTACTAAAAATGTGATTCTTAGTGTCATAAATGAAACAGAGTCATATTATCATGAAAACTTGGTTTGAGTGCTCCTTATGACTTTCATGATATGGAAAACTTTTCTAACTTATTTTCCATTTTCTATTTTATTTACACATTTCCCCCACCTATTGCCTTTTTAATGTGGATATTTCCTAAGTTTCAATCCTTATTTTTCTTCTCATTGCTCTGTATTCTTTTTCTATTAATGGCTGGGATTCATTTTGATGGAGTTGAGTATCTCTCTAAGGTTGGATCATAGTCAACAGGTAAATATTTCCTTGGCATCCAGCTTCATATTTTTAACTCTGCTGAAAATCATCAAAGCATCCATAACGGACCCTGAGAGTCCCTGAAATCAGTGTGTCACAATTCTATCTTATTCTCCCAGAAAGCTCCTCTTCTTTTGAATTCTCTTCCTCCATCGCCACCACGTACATCACGTGGCCCCCAATAAGTTGCCAAACCCTGAGGACTTCTATGGTGTCTCCCTTATTTGCCCCTTCTTTTACTTTCTCAGTAAATCAATATAGGCCATGGCCTCAGTACTCATGGGCAAGGCTCTACCTTCTAACGCTTCTCAATTTCTTCTTAAATTCATCCCACCAAATCTATTTGACTCACTGTAGCCACAGTGATCTCTATAAAGTATGACTTTAATTAGTTGAGAAATTTTTTAATATCACTCTGCAGGTATGACAACCAATACACCAAACTGAACCCATTATCTTTCTCCAACCTCTACTTCTTCCTCTTGTATTCTCTGCTTCATGTGATGACACTCCAAACAGAATGTAAGCTACATGCCTGTTTTCTTCCTGGCTGTATCCTCACCTCCTAGAATATTTATTAGCTAGTAGGCACTGAGGAAGTATTTCTTGAATAAATGAATAAGTGAATAAGACACTCTTTCATCTCTAATTACAATCACTAAGTTTTATTTATTTTATTCTACAAAATATTGTAGGAAATTTCTATTTTCTACTTCCTCCTCCCTATTCCCCCTACCCCCAGTCTGTTCACTTCTCATCATTTCTTGCCTGGGGTATGTGTCAACAGCCTTCTCACTGATGGATGTTTTATCTAATAACCACACCACTTCTCTGTTTAGGACCCATCAATGGTTCCCTACAATAAAGTCTTGGATTTTTAGTATTTCATTAAAACTCTCTATGACCCAGCATGTGCTATTTTTGTAGCATCATATTGTGCTACTCTCTGCCTTAACTTTATATTCTGCCTTGTTAAACTTGGACCCTTACCTTTGTCCACCTTCTCCCCCAGAGTGAACAACTGTCTCAATTTGTCCAGGACTGAGGGAGTTCCCCGGACTCAGAATTTTCAGTGCTAAATTGCAAAAGTCTGGGGAAAACCAGGACCATTGTAACATACTCTGGAGAGTTTCTAGCCTCTGTGCCTTTAGGCCGTAAGTCACCTTTCCCTGAAATTCTATTTCTTTCCTTCTTTTTCTGTCCAAGTCTTCCTAGTCTTTCAAAATTATGTCAGGCAGCACTTTTATATTAATAAGTCCCCTGAATTAACCTTGAAACAGGATGGTTTCCCCAAACACAAAAACTATCATATTTATCTTTGAATTCCTAGAAACTCTTGAAATGCTTGATTTGTATCAAGCAATTAATAAATATGTATTAAATGAGTAAATTACCTTCCAACAGAATAAACTCTGAAATCCAGAGTTTGACTTTCAAGATCCTACAGGAACAAGCATTCCCCCAACCATTAATTCATTTCAATTAGATTCTATGGAATTACATTCAATTTAACCAAGATATATTGAGTGTCCACAAGTTTTAAGGCTTAATTCTCTTTTGTAATACTTTCTATTATTTACTCCTAATTGAACCATTTTTCAAATGTGCCACTTTTTTGTCTCTACTACAAGACCATCCACAACATACACTTACCTGCATCTCTACCTCTTTGAATCCATCACATCCGCTAAGGCTCAGATTAACTGCAACACCCTCCATGAAGACTAATTTGATTGTCAGTCCTAAGTAATATCTTTACCTGTCTACTGTAATCGTTTCTTGCTAGGGACTTTCCTATATTCTTTGAGACCTTTTGAGTTACACTTTATTATTTGTAGTCATTTTCTTTTATTCCTTATTAGACATGTACTGATCTCTGTATCTTCTTCATTATCAAATTCAGTGCCTTGTGCATTTATTGAACTGAATGTTAATCTGTGTTTTAAAATAATAAATTAAGAATGTGTTGGCTGGGTGCGGTAGCTCACACCTGTAATCCTAGCACTCTGGGAGGCTGAGGTGGTGCGGGGGAGAGTAGTTGAGGCAGGCTCGCGAGGAGATTAGCTACTTCTCCCCACAGAGACAAGTCCCTAAGATAGGGGTAACCATAGAGGATAAGGAATTGATAGGCAACAGAGAAAAGTAAAAGAATACACAGAGACTAAGGTATAGTTTATAGTTTTATATATATAAAAAGATCAGATATAACACAGCGGGGGTACTTAGGAGACTGGAGTATCTCCATAAATGCCAGCAATATGGTTAGATTCATACAGGTTTTTATAATCACAGACATCAATTACCAGTTGTCAGGGTAACACATTTGCATATCAGGGAATGCAGTTGCTAGGGGATACAGGTAGTAGGTTAGGGTCAAAAGTCCTCTCAAGGGGCTTCTAATCTATTTAGGTGAATAAACAGGAACAAAGTCTTTTAGGGGCTAACTTCTAAGAGGTAGTTGTCAATTAACAAAGGTATAACAAAAGAGGTATAGTGACTCTATATTTCTTTGATTAGTTATGATGGACTTAAAGGTAGACAGACAGGAGAGAGCAGGAAACCCATCTCTACAAAACAGGTTGTTTATAATCACCAGGGCACATCTCTGGGCAAAGTGCACCCATTGTCTCCAGATCCCATCCTGTGGGCCATATTTGCCTTGCCTCTCTTTCAAGACACAGGGAAGCTCACAGATTTTGAGATACCGCGAAGCCTTCCTGGAAAACATCCCTACCGGAGATTTGAGAGCTCTCCCACGATAGCAGCCTCTAATAAGTGAACCATTGAGTTCACACATTCCTTCAGGGCAAAACCCTGAAAACTCCTGTTTCTGTCTTTAATATAGTAATATTGGGTTATACAATAAAATAATGGTCATGTGAGCCACGTTTCATTAATCATCAATCATATTTCTTAACAAGACAGGAGGATTGCTTGAGCTCAGGAGTTCGAGACTAGACTGAGCAAGAGCGAGACCCCCGTCTCTACTATAAATAGAAATAAATTAGCCAAACAACTAAAAATAGAAAAATTAGCTGGGCACGGTGGCACATGCCTGCAGTCCCAACTACCAGGGAGGCTGAGGCAGGAGGATTGCTCGAGCCCAGGAGTCTGAGGTTGCTGTGAGCTAGGCTGACACCACGGCACTCTAGCCTGGGCAAGAGAGTGAGACTCTGTCTCAAAAAATAAATAAATAAATAAATAAATAAATAAATAAAAGAATGTGACATGGTCTTTGAAATCCAAATGGGCACTGGAAATGTCTATGCCCACTGAACATAGAATTATTGTGCTACACACCATCTGGTGAGAAGTAGGCAGAATGAAAAGTTTTTATTTTTATTTCTTATAGGTATGAATTGGAAATTTCTGCTGTAGGTCACTAAATGCAATGGCAGCAAGTTTTCCCTTATTTATTTCAAAGAATAATTCATACAGAAAATTTTTTTTTATTATTTAGCAACTAAAGGTCAAATATGCCTCCTTTCAATTTAAAGTTGTCTTAGCTTATTAAATTCCTCTATCCTCTTTTATAAATTGTTGCCATGGAAACGGTGTTTTAGATTTTTTTATCTTTCTTTAAATGTCACATCTGTTATCATGCTATATATAACAGAATTACATACCCACACAAAAAAGACACAGACATCTTTACTGCTTATGAAAATCAAAGTTAATTTTTTATATGGTGAATACACTGTCCTTTATACCAGTGGCTAATATCTGGAAAATAACTGGGAACAGTAAGACATTTTTGATTTAAAATATTTAATAGAGGTAACTTACAATCTGAAAAACTAAATTATTTTCGTTTTACAAAAATGTTATTTTCAAGTATTCAGCAAGTTGCCACATAGTTCTGCTATTTTGAAGTGTTTTGTGAACTTACACTTGTCTTTTAGATTTGCTCATGTAAATAATAGCCCCTTCAAGTAATGTCAGTTCTGTTAAGGGGCTTCACTCTTTCTTAAATTCCTAAGTTAGCCTTTGTACTTTTCACCCACAAAATGAGATGACGGAATCCATCCTTTTACCCCCATTCTGCCATATAATTATGTTCTTAATCCCTTTCATAAAGACATTGCCTTAGCTGTTTATTTTCCTTTCAGACAAAGAGTATGTCATCAGCACCAGGTAAAATGCACTGAAGAAAGAGCCAAAGATTAGATGTGGAGATTCCTGACTGGTAGTGGTTATGTTGAAATGTGAGTTTTCACCATTCAAAAGAATCAGCAAAGATTAATACCTGCAGGGCCTTTTATTTAAAATCAATTATGTGACCAACAGCACAGATTCATATTTTCAACCTGGGTCAGCAAATCTGTTATTATTCAAGATCCTACTTCTTACCTGGTGTCTGCCCTGGAGTGAATCTTATGGCATGTGAGTACTGCACCTTTTCCCATAGCTAGTTCCTTCTGCAGGGTCAGCATGGTGGTAAATATTTTAGAAAAGATTGTGTATGTAAACTAATTCAGAATTAATTATTCCTTCTATGAGTGACTTTCTAAGTAAACAGAATTAACTTAATGATCAAATTCATTTACTTGGGTAACAAATATCATCTGAACACTCTCCGAGGAGAGAGCTTTGTGTTAGGAAAACAGGATATTGGACATAAAAAGTTTCAGCATACTATGAAAGATGGAGCCAAGCAGCATAGTAAATCAAAAGTTGATAAGTATCACAAAAATATTTTAAAAAATAATTGGGAATTCAGTGGCGTGTTTCTGACTGAGTCATCATAGAACAGCATGAGCAGAGACCTCGAGGTAGGGTAATGCATAGCCTTGAGGCTTGAGAGGATATTGATGTCAATTACAGACATGCCACATCAGGAGGAATTTATGGTTAAGAGGATATCCTTTTAGATGTCTTTTTAGACATGCTAAATTTGATTTGCTCATGAAGCATTCAGGGAGATCACTTCAGCCTGCAGCTATCAAAGCAAAACTGGAGCTCAGGAAAGAGATTAGGAAAATATATAAAAATGTGATGGTCAACTGCACTGAAATGTGGTTGAAACATTAGAGACCACGAGATCATGAAAGAAGTTGGTATCAAGATCAGTAAGAAGATAGTGTCATGGTTGTTAAGGAAACAGAGAATAACAAGCAGACAATAATAATAATATAAAAAAAGAACAACTTTGAGAATGCTTATAGTAAAGAAAAGGTGAAAAATTTAGAGTTAGAATGAAAACCATGAGAGTACAGTATGATCGAAGACAACAAAAGGTGTGGAAACTTATAGAAAGGAAAGAGTTTTTCCACCCCATCCGTAGGAGGATAGGGTTTATGAAGTTACTAATACATTTGGACATTTGGTGATGTTTTATGTATCAGGTTTACTGGAGTGCACAGGGAAAAAGATTGTATAGAGCTATAGATTATGTGAAGAAGCAAGTATGCATTATCATTTAAAAAGTTTCAATGAAAAGAGAAAATTGTATCAATAATAGACTTGTGTGAGTAACAGAAATTGGAAGACCATAGGTTTAAAGATTCACAGGCTTCAAGACAAAAATAAAAGATAAATATAAGTCTTATATTTTAAATTCTGACTTCTGACTGCAGTGTGTACATATATATATATAGTTTAGTTTATGACTTTTGGGGGGGATCTGTGTCATTCTAGTGTGGCTATTCTTCTGTGAGGGGTACAGCTTACATGATCTCACATGATGGTGCCTTCTTAGGAGAACCAGAGCAACTCTTAAAGCCAGACTAATGATTGCAAAGAGAGGCAAGGTCTCCAAGCATGTCTAATATAAAAAGTTTTAATATAGACTTAATTGGCTAAGAGTGTGATAGCACCCCCTGTACTTCACCGAATATTCATCCTTTCTGTATAGCTGAGTATTTCTTTGATGAATGCTTAGAGGAAGAATTTATCCTCTTGCTTGAATTCATATATGAGAATATATATATAAAAATTTAAGATTTTTTAAAAATGAGAATCCAGCATATAACTTTACTTTATCCAAACAGAGATTTTCTGTTTTAAGAAATCTATACATTGTAGGCATGAAAATCAATCACATTCAAGGAAGATGACATACATAATAATCATATTTTCCCCAATTTGCTCATAGAGAATACAAAGTTTTAACTAAAACCAAGTAAAAAATGTTTTCCCAGGCCTCACACACTGGAAAGAATCAGGAAAGTCTCAAGAACTTGGGCAAAAGATTTTTTAGAAGCTTACAAAATGGATTTATGAAGTGGGCTTGTCCTCTCTGCAACCTGAAGGCAGCTTCCTTCACTCTTTGAAGCCTCCATCAGGCCCACAGCCAGGTGTGACACAGACCTCATTCCTCCTGCAGAGATTGGCTCTCTTTGTGTTTGTGCTTCAGGGCATGTTTCAAAACTGATAGATCAAGTTCTTGGTTCAGCCTGTCTTTAAAAAAACAGGCAATTTATAAATGAGCTATCTCAGCCCTGAGAAAAATATTTGTTGGATCATTACTTACGGAATGTTCTGATCTTCAATTCTCTGCATACCATATTTTGTACAGCTCCTGAACGCTGAATTATTAACTGGATTTGATAAAGAAGGGAAGAGAATTACCAATTAGCTGAAATTTTTGCTTTGATTTATCCAGTCTGTCAAAGAAAGTATTGGAGACTTAAAAAAAAATCTACTTTGAGAGAAAGTGCTTCTAAAAGTGTGATTCAAAATCCATGCTGTAAATACTTATTACATAAATTCTGACAGCCCTCTGTTGTGTGTGACTTGAGAGGAAAAGAGGGCATGGTATAAAATATGCTATGCTTTTGCTTTTCAATATATGAAAAAGAAGGTTTCAAGAAAAGTGTTTAAAGGTTAAAATGTGCATGCATCGAAAATCAAGAGAAATAAAATGAGCTTTGAAAAAGTTTTAAATAGTATTTTGTTTGAGGTACTTTCTAAATTAGAAAAAACAGAGATTAGAACTTTTTTTTGTCTTTAATAGGAACGAAACGACGTGGAAATACCTTGGACAATTTACGATAAGAAGTAGGTTAAGTCAAAGGCTAAATACTACCGACTTTTACTAAATCTCTCTCTTTTTTTATTTCATCATATTATGGGGATACAAATATTGTTAAGGTTACATATGTTGTCCTTGCCACCCCCCCACCCCCCACCGTGTCAGAGCTTGTAGCCCATCCATCCTCCAGGTAGTGCGCATCGGACTCATTATGTAAGTATACTCACATCCCCTCCCCCCCACCTGCCCGACACCTGATAAATATTTTGTTTTGTTTGTCTGTTTTGACATTTTGGTTACATTTTATATCTTTGCCTTTCCCTAGGAAGGGTCAGAGGTATGCCCTTCCCCTCCACAATGCTCACCACATCCCTAAGATGTGGGTCTACCCACCCCCCAGCCCCCCCAGTCCCTGGTGAACCATTTGAGCACCATAGTTAAATCTCTTGAATTTTAGGAAACTAGAATAGCTTTAAAACTCTGGTTGCTTTGACCAATACAAGTGCCATAAGAACTAGAGATTTGTTTGCTTCAACAGACTAACATACTCTTAATTTATTTTCAAATGTATTTTGCTATAATATTATCTATTATTTTGAAAATCTGAGTTTTATTTTTACACAGGGGCAGGATCTCAAATGTAGCATGGTTAATTGTATGGGGCATCAATAATTATCTTTATAATAGCTTCTATAATACCTTGTTATCGTTGTTGTCCCAGAGGCAGAGTTGTTGCTTTTGAGCAGTGGCCCTACAGGATTCTGTTGTGAGTCATGTTCCAATTACATCAAACATGTATTGTGAGGTAGAATCTTGTCAACTCAAGATGAGTTATTAGGATGAGTTATTCAAACCCAAATGTTAAGGAAAACCAAAAAGCCATTTTTTAAATATGCCAAAGTTTAATGATAGTGTCATCTATAAACTCTAATCACTACCTGATCTTCCTTATCCCCACTTCAGTGGCTTGATATTATAATTGTCCAAAATTTCCAAAACCTTGAAGCTTCCAGAATTTTTGAACTGAAGCATGATATTTTGATTCTAGTCACTGGAAACTTAGTCATGAATGTTAATTTAGGGAATGCATCAAAGATTAGTTATGAAGTCTTAAGAGTCTAAATAAATTCCTGACCCTGAACAGTACTGGTTTTCTTGGCAGCAAATCTAATTTAAGATCTATAAAAGGAAATAAGTAAAAGCAGAAATCGGTTGTCTGACTTTTGTATATTTTTTATTTTTAATCTCTCTCTTGGTAATATTGAAAAACAATCAGAGGCAGCAAATTAAAAAAGGATGTTTTTCTCACTTCTAAACTTTATTTTGTCACACATAGTTTCTGCCTTTTAGATATTTATACTTTTTTGTAGCATCTTTCAATTCATTTTATGTATTATATTTTTCTTTGATTCTTAACTATTCTTCATGTAAGTTAAATTTATTGAGAAAGTTTACAGTGCTTGCTTAATTAAATGTATCACAGCTTTGTGACCCAAAGTTCCTGAAACTAAATTCCAGCCTTGGATGTCATAATTTGAGTGAATAAAGAGAAAGATTTGGAAATTCAACAAATACATACTGAATAACTACTGTGTTCAAAGTTCTTTGTTTAATGCACAGGTGAAAATAGAAAAATAGTCACTCAGGAAGCTTATGATGTATGAAGTTATAGTTGGGGCATTGTATCTGAAAAACAAGTCAGAATAAGCTAACTGCCATCACATAAGGGTTTTAAAATGATTGAGAGGATTAGAAAAGACAAATCTGAAGGAGGTGAAATTTGAACTGGTGGTCTTTAGAGATAAGCAGAATTTTGACATGACGTCTGAGAGGAAGAAAGAGGTAGCAGGAATTCCTGGGAGTGGATGAAGCATGAGTAATTCGTTAGAAGAGGAAAATGATGGGGGCACATCAGTAGCTAAACATAAGTGGATTATCAGATATTCACTGGGGAGCAGTGGGATAAAAAGCTGGAAAGAGAGGTAAAGTCCACCTTGTATAAGACTTTAATATGTGATTAGGTGTACTCAAAGAGGTCATTGAATGTCTCTAAAGAGAGACCTGGTAAGTTCAAAAAATATAATAACTGGGCACTGGTGTTTTCAGTGGATTAGAGCAGAAAGGCCTGCAGGCAAGAAGACAATTGTTGAGGATTTGCAATAAGCATTGTAGTTTAAATGGGATTGAAAAGCATTGTGGACAAAGACTTTCCAGAATTTTCAATTGTATGAAGATGGCCCACAATGGAAAAGTCATAAATGATAAAGTTTTGTGCCTGGGTAATCTATTTAGATTTATGAATCTATTTATTGCATGAAGATGTCTGAACGGGTAGGAAGACAATACATAAAAAATTCACAGAATTAGAAGATGTGAGAAAAAGCGTAAGTGAATAACAAAGTTCTTAAACAGTGAGAGATTCAGAGGATAGGCAGATGAACTATCAGCACCGTTTTTGTTTCAGAGATAAAGTAAATATGAAGAGGTGTGTATGTTTATATGTAAACAATTTTTTTTTTCTTTTTCAGTTGGTGGCATAAGGTACTGCTGAGATTGTTGGCATCCAGATAAGGTTGAGAATATTGGGGCAAAGTTTTTAAGGGTGATATAAGAAGTATCAGTTTAGGGCTACACTGAAGATTCATGTTTGTTCTTGACTTTGATCATTATTATTTTTCTACTTCACTAGTATTACATCCTTCTGATTATGCTACAACATAGAAATAATCAAGTTAATTATTTAGTAAATTCCATTAGTTAAAAAAAAAGAGATTATATATATTTACTGATCAAACTCTTGATTTTTTTCCTTTTGGTAATTTTGGTCAAACTTCAAAAATATTTTTCTCTTCAGTTTGCTTTGTGCATATGTTCTTCATGTACTCTATTCTTAGAATGGATGCAGTCACTATTAACATTAAAACAATTAGCCATACAATATATTAAAGATTATCCATTTAAATATGTGGTCTATGTGCATGTTTATCCATATGCTATATAACTTTGTACATATGTAACCATATAACACAATTATCAATTTGCATCGTATAGTGTATGTATGGTTTATCAAGTATTCATAAAATGCTATTATTAATAAATTTCTTAGATTTGAGAGATTTTACCAAAAAAGTTAAAATTTGACATCTGAAATTACTACACATACACATGCACAACAAATCTTAAAATTTAATGAGAAAATATATTCAATCAGATCTTTGTATACTTTTGAGTTGCAAATGCTTTGATACTCTTATGCTTTCCAAAGACAACATTTAAACTTAATTACTGATTGAACCATAATTTAAAGAATCGGCATAAATTCTTTTTGTTAATGTTTACAAATATCCAGTTCTTTTCAACTTCTTAACTTCCAGTAATCTACATTCTCCAGTCTTTCTGGTAACTAAATGGAACAATGTGTATTAAGATTTGGCCCATAAAACATGGGGAAAAGTGACATACTCCTCCATTTCCATGCACAGCTATGAAACACTGCATGTAATCTTCCACACTTTCTCTCTAGTTGGGTGGCCTGAAAACAAGGGACACTACGATGCTGGAGATGGAAGGACAGAAGGATACCAAATCTCTGATACACTGTTTGGGAAAAAGCCACTGAAAAGAGACACTAGATGAAGCTTTCCAGCTTTGGATTTTGGGCTAACAAAAAGTAGACACTTGGCATGCTAATGCTTTTCTTATATTTTTAAATGGTATAAAATACTCAAATACGAAAAGATTCCTTTAAATAAAGTGTATACAATGCAGACACATGATAAAATTTAAATGCAAACCAATAAGGCCCAAAGAAGCTTGCTATAATCTAAAAATGCAATGAGCAGTCACAGCTGGCAACATCCATGCAAAGACCAGTCACATCTTTATGGGTTCCCTGCATTAGTCAAGACATTTTCAGGATTGTTTCAAACAATTTTATTTCTCAGTGATTAGTTACAAAATCGATTAAATATGATACAACCACAATCCTATTTTCAATCTTGTGATTTTCCTCAACTTTCTTTTGGACAGCATGAAAATACCATTTCTATACTCAACTCTATGCCTTTGAATGTGGTCCACTGCCACATTCTGATACTTGAAAAGAGAAAAAAAAGTTATCTAGCCAATTAAAGGAGACAATTTCCTCCATTCCTGTTACAGGTCATATGCAGTTTTAATGAAACAGCTGAGAAATATGCAAATTTATCTTCGTATCTTCTTATTGTTGACTGATTCTTACCTAGAGAAGAAGAAAAAAATCTTTTACCTTGTAAAATTCCTCCAATGTGATAGATCTCCAGTTGAAGATTCAGGGAAAAATAAGACTTTAACTTCAAAATAATCCTCATCTTTTTTTTTTTTTTTAAGATAACATGTTTCTTTTCTGTACTTTATAGAATTTTCCTAAGACTATTTCTGTGAACTCTTTTCAAGTCTTCAAATATCTTTGAATCCATGAGTTAAAACTACCTCATAGTTTAAAATGATAATCCTGAAATTAAATACTCCCTAAATGTGGTAATATTTTGCAATGAGGTAAGGGGAGGAGGATATGCTAGGGGTGAAGGAGAGAGAAATTATAATACTAACCCCAGCTAACTTGTACAGATATCACACAATAATAACTTCAATATCAATTGAAAATGCACAAATCTTCAAATAACGGTAAGAAATGTTTCAAGTATGCCAGCAGATTTTGCAAAGAACGCTGATGCAGAATCTGCCCACAGGACAAGGTCAGTACAAAGTCTTATTGTAATCAATGTTGCTATTTGCAGCTTTGCTTGATTGGAACTTGATGATGAGATAGCAATTTCTCATCATTTATACATTACACATCAAAAATTGACACATTTTCCGCATGGTTAGCTTTAAAAAAGAATCCCATTGCATTTTAAGTACTAAAACCAAAGAGACAAACCAAGGACATGCTGGTCTCCTTAATCAATCAGAGAGTTACTGTTAACCATTATGAATACCAATGTTAATGTCCAAATACTTTGTTTCTTAGGCTCCATTATAAACCCTTTTTTTTAGTCCTGAAACCTGGTTAGACATTGTGCTGGGAGGATAGCAAGAGCAAGATAGGTATAGAGATAAAATTCTAATCATAATTAACAAAGGAATTTAGTGGCATTCAGTCTAGAAATTAAAATTTAAGTTTTTTAAAAAAACTTTCATGACTAAGAGAGTTGATGACTTTAATTTCACCAGCCTATAAAGTCAGAGAATTGCAGAGTTGAATAGAAACTTAAGAGTATCCAATCTCTTAGTTATTAAATATCTCTGTAATGTTTCAACAAGTGGTCAGAGAGACTCCTTCAAAAGCTAAAGTTTCCCTCCACAGGGAGAATACCTTTGACTGCTCTCAGAGGTAAAGTTTTATTGGGGAACAACTGCATTTGTTAAAATAATTCTTTCTGTTGTTACACCTAAATTTTGAATTACTTTTTTACCCATGTAATGATTTAAAGTCTGACTTCAGGAACAATTGAGGAGAACCTAATTTATCTTTTAGGAATAATTGAGGAGAACAATCAGTATATCTGCAGACAGCTGTATGGTATATTGAAGTCTTCCATTCTCTGGGTTAAATTGCCCCTTTCTTTGAACCTATTTCTCTTATAAGATGGCTCCTGTTATCTCACGACACCAGCATTGCTCTTGTGTATGATCTCCTGCTTGCAAAGCACTTTTCAAATGAAAGTTTCTAGAATTTGATGCAACACTTCAACTGTGGTTTGACCTGAGCAATGCTGTATTTAGTGCTTCTTGGGACAATGCTGCATTATAGCACTGTCTTCCTTGGAAGATACATTAAATGGAAGAACATTGAGCTTCCAATCATCTTAAATCCATACTATTAAGCTATATATTAGATCTTTATTCTAATACTTACTGGTTAAATTGTTGACTTGGAATGCAAAATATTATATCTACTAATTTCCAATTTCAGAGATTTAGTCAATTGTACCAAACCATTGAATCTTTGTGTCCATCTTTGACAACTCATAAAAAGGTTAGCAAACTTTGCCCTGTGGGCCAAATCCAGTTCACTGCTTGTTCTGTAGTCAAAGTCTCATTGTAACCCAGGCATGCATATTTGTTTATTCATTGTCTAAGGTTGCATTTGTGCTAGAAAAGCTGAGTTAAGTACTTATGGCAAAGACTGCATGATCCACAAAAGATAACATATTTCCTACTTTATCATTTATAGAAAAAGTTTCCCCAACTGAACTAGTACATCAGCTATCTCCCCATTTCCTGCAAATTTAGTAGTAATTCATCTTTGTCCTCATGAATACTGTTGATTACAAAATTGGACTGAGTAGGATCACTAGAGGCAAGAATCAAATTGAACATTCATAAATAAATTTTTGCGTTAATTTATTTCACCTGATGTGATCCCAAATAATTAAACTGTCATCTGGCCCACATTTCTTGTTATCATGAAAAATATCTTGTTGAAATTCAGATCTACTCTCTCTGCTACCTTCCAGGCATAATGATCGAGTAACTCTAAAACTAGAAATAGTTTAACTGAAATGACTTCTTAGTGACTCTGTGTTTGCTCTTAGAAGTCATCGTTTTCCTTTCTAAGAGGTTGGCCAGCCTATTTTTTTCCTCCAAATGTATTTCTCAGAAAAACAGTCCTTGCAGAACCTTGGGTAAAGGGTTTCAAAGTCAAATAATTTGATAAAATGCTGCATTTTGCATTCTATATACTTTATTTGGAGTTACAATACACACCAGCATAACAAAAAGTCTGAAGAATTTTACAGTACTGGTTTATATGAATACAATATATTTGTTCCCCATGTTACTTAACCATAAAGCCTCCCTTTTTTTTTTATAGTATTATTATACAGAAATTTTGGTGAAAGAAACTTTAGAAAAATTTGTAAAAACCTATGAGAAAAAGTGTTAACACAGTCTCAGATGTTGAAAACCTATTTCTTGTGGGCTTTAGAAGTGTGTGGAAAATAAGCTGGAATAGTTTGAATTATGAAAATATATCAGAACTTAAAAATACATAGTTCCATTTTAAAAATGAATGTTATTTTTGCTCTGTTTTCTCTGAATTTACTAAGCTGAATTGACACTTGTAGTACTGATTCAAGACCTATCCATTTTCCATATAATAAACATGCTTCTACATTACTGGTAAGGTAGAAGAATTTCACTATGTTAAATGCTTTTTTTTTTTCTATTGAAGAATGTAAGTGAAAATCAGGAATCACCAAATAAAAAAATGAAGGAAATGTAATGAGTCTTACCCATTCTGTAAAAACAAAGTCCCCATTGATACAATCAAAGCAGTTATGTTCAGTGTTTCTACGTTCATAACCTCTGGCGGCAGGGCTTAAAGATCAATAACTACCAAGCTGTAGACTTTTTTAGGATGAAATGTAAAATATGTATAAATATGGAGCATAAAATTAGAAACAAACATGCAAATATCTCAGGTGAGGACCTGCAGATGTCCTCTAAAGCTACCTTGGAAAATGTAATTTTAATACTTTACTTGTAGTTCAACATTTGAGTACACTATATTAAAATGCTTATTTAAACATAATGTTAAAAAATATTTATTAGTCACCATTATACCTTTTAAGAAACCACTACAGTAAGAAAACCCATGAAGTCTTTCTTCTAAAGAATATTCTGACTTTTTGGGGTTTTTTATGAAATGACAACTTTCCAAACCACCTATGTATATTTTAAACATCATGCTCGAATTTCACTAGGAATATATTTACTTATTTGCTTGAATCTGAATTGTTTGGTGAGGGAATATTGTGGTTGGCAGTTTTGTTTGTTTGTTTTTGTTTTAGAAACTGTCCTAGAGACTGCTATAAGAGGTTCTATCCCTTCTGACTAGTTGTGACATCTGAAACTCCACTGGTCCTTCAGGTTAGTTTGACTGGCAGGCTTAGTTAAATTAAAATACATGTTATTTATATCACATAATCCTGCTATGACAGATTTCCCTAAAATAACTCATGTTGGCTTCTAGATATCACCATTTCTGTAAAAATTATTAGGTAATTCTTATTTTACTCTTTTCCCCTATATATTATAACATTTTCCCCTCAGTATTAAGCTTTGTTATTTTAATATGGCAAGGTTTTTCATCTCTTCATTACATTTTATTCTAAACTCATTTCTCAAATAGGCAAACTTTCAATCAAAGCATGTAATACAGCAGTTTGTATGTTTGCTTTTCAACTAGATTATAATCTCCTCCAGCTCTGCCAACATACTTTATCTTTATCTCAATATTTTTCACAGTATCTTACAAATAGTAGTTTTCAAAAATATTTTTAATGAGTAAGGAATGACATACATACATAAAATCTCTTAAGATGGAACCTAGCATGCAATAGGCACTCAATAAATATTTGGTGGGGAAAACAGTACTATCCCAGGCTTTAGACAAATCACTAGTTGCTGCTTCTGTAGCTCTGGGTTCTTCTCAGTCATGGATGTGCATGGCTGTGCTTGCGAGCATGAGTGCTGGAGTCTGACCATGTGCGTTTACATCTTATCTCTTCTTATTAGTCACTGTGTTAGCTTGGGCAAGTATGGGACCTATCTCACCTAAATATCCTACTCTACAAAATGATTTTCATAAGGTTTTTGTCAGGATTAAATGGTTATGAAGCCCAGTGAATACAGAAACGGGATTTAGAAAGCTACTATACTTTATCATCCAAGCTCATAACTTTTAATCATGTTTATATTCTAGGAAGACAGATCATTCAAATACTATTAGTGATAACATATTCTAGGCATGTTATGATTTCTTAAAATCCTAGATGCCTATGAAAACAGCCTATCGTGTTATAGATTCTTCACCAAAAAGTCCCCAGACCCATCAATGGGAAGCTCCAGTGGGAAGCATTTCTTTTTCTCTTCTTTACTTTTATTTTGTTTTAATCATCAAACTTTTGACACTGTTCCTTTCCATCTACTCCTCAGAGCTTATAACAAGCATCCATATTCTTACATCCAAGAATAAGCACTTACCAATATTTTGTGGTGACAGTTTTACAGATACTGCTAAAGGCTATGTAACACAGCATCCTTAGCCTCATCCTTCCACCGAATAACAGATATCATAAATTAGTGCATATTCTTCCTTTCTGATTTCTGTGTGTGCATGTGTGTATTCCATAGAAATGAATAGCAGTGTTTTGACTTTGACTTTTGGGTTACATGAATGATTCATACTATATACACCTACCTTGTGTTTGCTATTCCCCACCCCATAGTATGTCTTAGTGGTTTCCCCATGGGTTCCATGGATATTATTAAAATGTTGACAGTTGCATGGATAGTGTAGCTATGACCACTAGTGTCGATACCATGCCATTATCATGCCAGTATCACACACAGTATTATACCAATCCACTGTTTTATAATGTTTCATATTATTAATAAATTCCATTTTATATAAAACTTCCTTTTATTTATTTGATCACTTCTCATTTATTTATTTTTGTTGCTGCTGTGATTGCCTTTGGGGTCTTCTTCAT
>VBSM01000483.1:2220371-2260573 GCA_008086735.1 Cheirogaleus medius
GTATTATTGGGCACCTGGGTTGTTTCCACAACTTTGCAATTGTGAACTGTGCTGGAATGTTTTAATAAAGAAGTACACATATTAGAACATCACACTTTCAAAAATATATTTTGATAACTATATATTTCAATGTACTTGAATTCTTTTGTAATCCCCTGCATTTTTATGCATTATGCTGATAAAAAGATCATAGGATTCACCAGAGGCTTATGGAGCCAAAAGGGTTCAGAACTTCATTAAATGTTAGTTCTTAATCCTTTTCTTCTCTTTGCTTTTTTCCATCCCTGGCAGGCCTTACTTGAACCTCTTAATGTACTTAGGAATGTCAAGTCTGCAGGGACAATTTGTTAATTGAAAATGAAGCGATGCCATTTTGCTGTTAGCCTGATGCTTAATGATCTGTTTTTGCTTAAGCCCAGATCTCCTTAGGGATCACACTTCTACTATGTGAGTAACACAGTCACGTAATTCAAAGAACCACATTATAGCTCTCAACTATAAGTAGAAATAGAAGAAAAACACAAAGGACTAAGAGTGATGCATAGTTCAATTTCCTTATTAACAGCCCATTTGACAAAACTGCCTCTCATTTTAATCTATTTTCCTGCTTAATGTCTTTAATTCTTTCCTAATCTGATTATTTCAGGTGGATATTATTATGTTCCTGAATTCTTTAGTAAATTAAGATACACGTGTGCTTCTAATTGCAGTGATTCTACTTTAAAGGATATATATTTTCTCCTATTCGCCACAGGAGATGTTTGGCCTTACCATACTAAATAATTGTAATTTCCACTGTTGATACTTAAAAAATCACTATTCTGTATCAGATAATTTTACCAGGGAACAACATCTAGGAAACCAGCTGATGCTTTTAGCAACTCCTAACTAGAAGTTTTAGTACTATCTTATTTAAAACATGAGCAAAGTTTAACCTCTGATAACTCGGGAGGACTTAGTCTGTAGCTAGGACCGTGTGCCTAGTGAGCTTAGAAACTTGCAAAAAGTCTATTGTTTTAGGCCTCTCATACTTGGGTGCATGTAGCTATGTAATCCCTCAATCATTTTCTTTGCTGTACCCTTTTCTCTAGTCTCCCTTTCATTGTTCCTTCCACTGATGACATCTTATCATTTATATTAGTCTGGTTCAATAGAAATCCTATGATCTGCAGTTGGCAAGTGGGAAACCCAGGACAGCTGATGGTAGAATTCCAATCTGAATCTGAGTATGACAAGTTAAAGACAATCTGGCAGAGAGAATGAATTCTCCCCTACCAAGCCTTTTGTTCTATTCGCAGCTTGAATAAATTGGATGAGGACCACCCACTTTAGGGAGGGCAAACTTCTTTATTCAGTCTACTCATTCAAATGTTAATCTCACCCAAAACATCTTCATAGGAACATCCAGAATAATCTTTAACCAGATATCCGAGCACCCCATGGCCCAGTCAAGTTGACATATAACATTAACAACACATAGACTGCCATACTAGAAAAAAAAATTTCCATGGGGCCATAGTACTTTATTAAAGCAAAGTGATCCTTTCTAATTTGTTATTTTTTATTGTTTTCTGTGTGTGAGTTATATGCAACACAATTCGTGTTTTTAGAATTAAATTGTCAATATTAATTGTAACAATAAGAATATCTACAAGTAAGATTTTCATGAACCAACTACAGGGTTTTGCTTCATGATGCCCTGGGCTTAAAACTAGCCTGAGTTAAATCCAACTCACATGGGAGTCAATGTGTTAACTATTACACTATTGATGACCATCATAAACCAGATTCACTGCTAGAAAACATTCCTACATTCTTATGTCTTCAGTTTATTTGGAGAATACCTAATATCCCCTCTCCTCACTATTTTTCTATTTTGAAACTTGGATCTTTTCTAATTTCCAGACCTTTCCCTTGAAACCCAATTAAATCAATACTGTTGAATTTTTCACACAACACAGGGGAAATATGGGTATTTGTCTAATTTTCAATTGAGAATTCCTTTCTACCTTTTCTTCTTTGAGGTTCTTATCATGATATAGACACTTCTATCCCATCTAGATTTTTATGACTTACCAACTTTACTCTCCCCCATTCTTTTAGAATTTTGGCTTCTAGCATATGTTCTTTTCATTTTTTTCATGATGCCTCACTTCTCTTAAATGACTTGTACACAGTTCCTCCTGGTTCCAAATTTATTGTGCTTTTTCAACCTAAAATTTGGCTCATAGTCAATCTTAATCCACTTTCTTGTGGTAGATCTTGAACCTTGTTATTAGTTTCATTGACGCATTTATGAAATTTTAAAATGCAGTAAAATAATATTTCATTTTATTCTGCTGTCATTCCAGATCTCCCTACTTTATTCCTTTTACATCTGTTCTTGGTTTTCGATTACCCTGCACCCTTCTTTTTCTCCATTAGCATTAGTAGGCTTCCCTTCATGACTCTCTGATCCAGCTGATAGGGTCTAGATCATTAATCAATCTCTTTCTTGCCAACATCTTCAATACTTTCACCCTCTAGTATTCAAAACTACTTTCTCTAAACTTGAATCAGTCTACTCACTTGAAGTCTTTGCCTCTGTATATGGGTATTAAATGATGCTTAAGAAAAACCACATTTCTAATGTGAACCAGTGTCTCTAAACACATGTAGTCATAATGGGCTAAAGACTAAAGTTTTACCTCTTAGTAAAGTGTAAAGGAATCCATGATACGGTCCCTATTTACCTTTTCTAGGCATAGAAAATCCATAGTAAATCCCTCTTTATAGATCCCTGTAGTAAAGAATTTAACCTTACTCAAAGAGAAGTTTGGCTTTTGCCTTTACCTCCTTGGAGGTGATCTCTAAGCAATTGAGATGTACTGTCAGATTAAAATGTCTTCATTTCCATTGGGACATTGGACCATACTAGATAGTGTAACAACTTGACGTATAGTGGGGTTTGGAGTCATATTGTTTTAGCTAGACCCCCAGAGGGCATGGAGACTGAGGTCAGCCACGTGGGCAGTCAATGATATCTACATGATGGAGCCCCAGTAAAGGCTATGGCTCAGGTGAGCTTCTGTGGTTGGCAATACTTAGTGCATAGCATTACACATGAATGTTGGGAGAAGTGAATGTTGACTGTGACTTCACTGGGAGAGAACATCTGGAAGCTCCATATTTAGAACTATCTTGGACTCTACCCCATGTATCTTTTCCTTTGGCTTACCTTAAGCTCTATTCCTTTGCTGTAATAAATCACAGTTGTGAGTGTAACAGTTTTCAGTGCGTTCTGTGAATCTTTCCAGCAAATTATCAAAACTGAGTGTAATCTAGGGGACCCCTAAACTTTAAATTGGGGTCAGAAGTGAGGGTAACCATGTATACTCTTCCATAACCTTACAGTGAGATGAAGGACAATATTAGAAATTAAAGCACAGTAAGCGGTATGAGTTTCAAGTAAGCATCAGTGTCCTCTGTTCCCCAAGTCCCATGGGGACATTGTGGAGGGGAACCAGGAGAATCCTGCACACAGAGTGTGCCTGCAGCATAGCTGAGGAACCCCAAACTTGGGGAACATAAGTCTTTCATACTGGATAATAAGCAAGCCTACCCAGAAGACACTATCTTTATCTTCCAATGCTATACAAAAACCTGCTCTGGAAGGAATTACAATCTCAGTGCTGTATGTAGCTTCCAATCTTATTTACTATAGAAGGACCCTTGTAAAGGTAGTTTTGAAAACAAAAAACCACAGTTAATGCTTCTTTTGCATGATCTTCAGAAACAGGAGAATCCCTTGGAGAACTGTCTTCCAACAATTCCATGCTTCAATCACCAAACTACCTACACTTATTCCAAAGTACTTTCTGGATCATGCGTTTTGTTATATTCCCCTCTCTGTTTAAAATACATTAATTATTGTGAACAATATTGTTTATCTTTCAAGACTCTTTTCAAGGGTATCATACCCCAAAAAATCATTTTTAAATTCCCCTTTACACCTGCCCACCTCCCATCAGTCACCACCCTGGCCCTCGTTGTGGCTCAGAATACCCTCTTCAAACTTCTAGCACAAGAATGACATAATTTATTGCCCCCGCTTGCTTAAATCACCTTTTCTCTGTATTGAAGCATACAGGGACTACTTCTGATTTGTCCTTTTATACCCTTGGTAACATTGTGCCTGTTACACAGTATTCACTGGGAAATTGGTTAAAATAATAATAGAAAAAAAAAACAATCCCACTTTCTGATGGTAAGTAATTTCTATGTGATTCAGAATGTTTAAAGATTAGGACAGAACACAGATGAAGTCAGTTTTGATTTTTCTGACTATATTCATGCTATTCTAGAAAAATAGAATTAATAACTCAAGGCTCCATTTTGTATTTTTTAGGGTCCTCTTTATGGTGCCCAAAGAATAAAATTCTTACAATTTTCCCCATAATCACTTATTTTCTAGAATTTAGTCATTTCTCACCATCTCCACTTCTACCATCTCAGTTTAAGCCATTGTTACCTTTTACTTGCTTTACTTAACAGCCACTAGCTTATCATTTTTTCCCCTATCTTTCCCCTTGAAAGTCTCATTACAGCAGCCAAAATGATTGTTTAAAAATATAAATCAGACCATGTCCCTCCCTGGCTCAAAACCCTGCAATGACTTCCTCTTTTCCCCATAGTAAAAGCTGAATTCTTCACAATGACCTTCTTAGAGTGTTTTCACTGGCTGTTTCCTCCCCTGAAATGCTCTTCCACAGGTTACTCTACATAAACCTTATTCAAGTCGTTCATCAAATTTCACCTACTTAGTGGTACCTGCTTAACAAAACTATACTAAAGACGCTGTTTGGAATTACAAAATGTGCCCATATTGCAAGCACTCTTGATCTCTCTTACGTTTGACTTTTGTTTTTGTTTTTGATTTTCAGTAACAGTTATAACTTTCTAACTTAATCTATAATCTATTTGTTTCACTTGCTTGTTGTTTGTTGCAGGTCTCCTTCAGAATATAAGCTCCATGAAGGCAGGACTTTTGTCTGTTTTTTCCATTGATGATTACAATGCACATAGGACAGTGCTTCACACATAGTAGGTGGTCAATAAATATATTTTGTGAAAAAATTAATGAATTACTCAGAGAACTTTGTGCAATTGTTAACTGCTGCTCTGCTACTTTATGTTGCTTCCAACTGGAAGAGGGGACAGAGAGGGATGAAGTGAGGATAATGGTGGGTAAGAATGCATTGGGAAGTTTGAATTTAAGGTGCATTCTGGACAGTGTGAAACTACAGGCACTCAATATCTTGATCCACTTAATTCTCTCTAAAGAGCACTTGATGGTGGTGTATGTTAGCATGGTATTAACTCTGTAAGCATGAATGAACTGGTCTGTATCAGATATAGGTATCTGTTTCTAGAATAGGAGAATTGGTACAAAGAAGAAAACAATTTTAACTACATTAAGTATGCTGTTAATTTAATGTTCTAATTTAATGTTCTATCACTTAATTGTATATATGTATACAATTTTATATTTATTTTCCTATAAACGAAGTCATCTATTTCCCACAATATTCAAATCTGTGACTTTCCTTTCATTGGAAATCATGTAGTCTGATTCTTATCTTTGCATTGATAACTGTAGGAGAAACCAGAACAGAAATCTGTCTCAAATGAATAGCATCAGCACATAAAACAAGGTGTGGTTTCTACTGTATTAGATAATTGAGCCTCTGGGTATTACAAAACAGCTTGAAGCATGACTCTGAAATCTTGATTTTTTGTGTTATGTGGTTTTCCATGAATAACACATTGGAAAGATGTAGGTATTTGGTAGTGAGGGCGGCATATATCACTGAATCTTTAGGAATTTAATTTCAATAGGTAACAATGAATCATTGAGACAAAGTGTACATAATGTTTTAACATATTTTATAATAGTGAGATTCATGAATAGTTCCTTTGTGAGACTGAGCCAATTAATTTTTTTTCAGTTTTTTTCCTTACTCTTTCTTCCAGCAATAAATCAGATTAAGTTTTAACTATTTTAGGCATTTTCTAAAGGCAAAGTTCTTTTCTTTTATAAGGTGCAACTGTAATATATTTTAGTGTTACTTTTAGTTTCATCAATGCAAGTTTTATCTATTTTCCCACATCACACTAAGAATTTATAATAAATAATTAAATGAACTGTTGAATTCTATAGTCTTTCTATGTGTTCTTAAAAGACAAGTTTCCAAGTTCGATTGCATTGTAGTAATATATTGAGTTAATATCTATCAGGGATGAGCTGAAAGATAATATTGTAGGCAATACCTGAAATGAGATGAAACCTAGATAATGTTCGGCCATGTTAGGCACAAGTTTGTGCATGAACATGTTCTGCAAACAACTTGGTATTTACACCTAATGAATATTTCCTATTTTGAAACTAAATTGCTGAATATGCTTCCTGGCAATGTCTTCCTGGTGCCAGAACACATCATGTTTTCTTTTTGAAAGATTTTTCATAAAGAGATAGGTGCCTTCAAATTAATTTGAGATAATCCTTACATGTTGGGTTCTGTTATTGCACACTAGAGAAAAATAAACACTAAATGTCATATCTTTATTAAAATGAGCCCCTTCAAGTTCTCTTTTGTCAAATATTTTTTCTGCTTCCCCCCTTCCTCTCTTTCTTCCTTCCTTCCTCTCGCTCTCCTTTTCTTTTCTTTCTCTTTATCTCTTTCTTCCATATTTCTGGATTTAAAAGAGTCAAAAAACCCTTAACTCGCTCTGTTGCTTCTATAAATTTTTTTTTTGTATTTTTGTACACATTTTTTCATTCAACACCTACTTTTATTTATTTATTTTTATTTTTTATTTCAGAATATTATGGGTGTACAAATGTTTTGGCTACATAAATTGCTTTTGTACCATTTAAGTCAAAGTTAAAAGTGTGCCCATCCCCCAGATATTGTGCATTGTATCCGTTAGGTGTGAATTTACCCATCCCCTCCCCCCCAACTGTTTGATTTCCTATGAATGTTATTTCCAGATTAGTTTTCAATTTAAAGGTGAGTACATGTGGTGTTTGTTTTTCATTTCTTGTGATATTTCACTTAGAAGAATTGTCTCCAGTTCCATCCAGGTTAATACAAAAGGTATTAGTTCACCATTTTTTTTAAATAGCTAAGTAGTACTCCATGGTATACGTATATCACATTTTATTAATCCACTCATGGATTGATGGGCACTTGGGTTGTTTTCAGATCTTTGCAATTGTGAATTGTGCTGCTATAAACATTCGGGTGCAGGTGTCTTTTTTGTAGAATGTCATTTTTTCTTTAGGTAAATACCCAGTAGTAGGATTGGTGGATCAGATAGATGGTAGTTCTACTTTTACTTCTTCAAGGTATCTCCATACTACTTTCCATAGATGTTGCAGTAGTTTGCAATCCCACCAGCAGTGTATGAGTGGGATTCCTATCTCTCTGCATCCACACCAACATTTGTAGTTTTGGGACTTTTTGATAAAAGCTATTCTCACTGGAGATAAGTGATATCTCATTGTGGTTTTGATTTGAATTTCCCTGATGATTAGAGATGTTGAGCATTTTTTCATATATTTGTCAGTCATTAGTCTATCTTCTTTAAAAAAGTTTCTGTTCATGTCTTTTGTCCAATTTTTAATGTTTTTTTTCTTGCTGGTTTGTTTGAGTTTTTTTATAGATTCTGGTTATCAGCCCTTTGTCGGATGTATAGCATGCAAATATTTTCTCCCATTCTGAAGGTTGTCTATTTGTTCTAATGATAGTTTTCCTTGGCTGTGCAGAAGCTTTTTAATTTGATCAGGCCCCATTTATTTATTTTTATTGTTCTTGTGATTGCTTTTGGGTTCCTCTTTATAAATTCTTGTTTAGGTTGATGTCTACCTCTCACCACTCACAAAAATCAACTCATAATGAATAACAGATTTAAACTTAAGGCATGAAATCATAGGAATTCTAGAAGAAAATGTTGGAAAAGCTCCCATAATTTTTAAAGACAAGATAATATTTACATGCAGGTAAAAATTCCTACTCCTCCACCAAAGTAGTGTACTGTGCTTAATAGTGCCAATTTGTTTTGGAGGCTGTACCTATATTAACTCAAAATAATAAGGGCATTGAGGTAAATATAATGATAAACATTCTGTCACCTTATTGGTTTCATTAGTTGCACAAGTTAACCTATTGGTTTAGAAAGAGAGAATAAGAGTTAAACAGACTTCTTGGAGCAAAAGAGAATCTCTCAGTATGTGCCCTGCGAATTCATTTCTAAGGAGACCACGAGGTATGCTTTTGTTGTTATTCTTTTATTGTCATCTTCCTATAGTAGCTTAAACACTCAAAATGTTTTATGCGTCTTAACAATTATTTTAAAATAATATACTTGATAAAGTGCTGAGTGATTAACACTAAAAATTGCAAATTGTTAAGTACAGTATAAATATCCTTGCTGTTTTGCATGCATACTCTCAAATGATCAACAGAATAATCTAGTGAGGACAAGCAAGTGATTTGCCCTAGATAAAATAATTAGGCAGTGGCAGAAATGAAGCTCTCTCCTGTGTTATCTGACCAAGACTCAAGAGATGTCATCGCTAGATCTAGTACTAGCATAAACACATACACATACACATATCTATACATACTAGTACTAATAAGATTGTATTGTACCTCCTATATCAACAATCTGTGGCTGGCATTGCAAATTTTTATGTAAATAAAAATAGTAGGTTTCTAAACTATTACAACTCTCCAAAATAATTTTTCTCAATTAAAATAATTTGTTTCTCAATTTAAAGTCATGATATCTCAAGACAAAGAAAATTCATGTGCAGAATCATAACCTAGAATATGATGTTTTATTCATTTTCTCAGTAAATATTTGATTGCTTATACCTTAAAATACTGCTAGGATTAGGAATACCAGGACAAATAACAAGTGGCTCTTAACAGAGTAAGATGGAGATATTTATTATGATATTGAAAAGCAATGTAGCAATATGTATTGGGTGTTTACAATATTTCACATCTTCTCCTCTTATGGGAGTTTCTCCTTTCCCTGTATTGAATGGTCAGCAGTTAGTTTAATTTGTTTGTCCACTATTAGACAATTTTTAGAAGACCTCCTATCTTGTTAGTCCTTAAAGAACTTTTTCAATTAATTTAATAAAATTTCTAATTTCATTCAAAATTTTCTCCTTCTCCTCCCCCATCCCAGCTCGGCCTGTAATAATTTCCTTTTTGAAGTAGAAAAGGTAGATGCAGTTGGTTTCTTTCTTTGTTCTGCCAGCTCCTTCCCCCGACTTGCTAGTTCCAGCTCCAGCCCCCCACGTTTGGGGTCAGGGAGGAAAAAGCGATACTAGACAACATTCAAGCTGAGCTTGCTTTTGCTGGTTGTGGCACATTTTTAAAATGGACTCTCTCTTACACACTTGGAGATTCCCCCATCACTGAAGTTCTCTCCTCTGTAATTGTCTGGGTGTATGTAAAAGCTTCTTCTCCAGTTGGGCCTTCCATTTCTGTTCTCATCCCATTGGCTTGTTTGTGGACGTCTTTTTTGGTGCAATCTCCTTGCCTTTTTATGGATCTGCGGCTCTCTGCGAGACTGCAGTTAACATCCCAGCTCTAGCTCTTATTCTGCTGGTATCATTGCTTTGGACATCTTTACACTGTAGTTTTCTGAAAGTTTGGCAAGACAGCTCTCCACGATGCTCCCCAAATTCCAGGAGACACGTTAAGTTCTCTGAGCAATCCCATTGGCATTCTCCTAGTGGACCCTCTGCCCTTTCTACTCCCAGGTTAACAATTATCTCTCTAAATGTCTATTTTTCAACTTTGTGGGTGAATCCTTAGTCTTTGCTGCACAACTTGAAGATACATGTTAGGCAAAGTTCACAGTACTAGTTTGACATCTCTATTTCAATCCTGACGGGTGGTTTAGCATTTCCTTTGTAATGCTGCAAGGGTAGGCACCTATTTTCTTGGGTCTTTAGTTGAAAAATAAACAGAAAAACAAATCTCACTTTAACATTATAAAACAAAAATAAGAAACAAAAATTGACAGTGATCTATATATACATCTGGTCAAGCTGTAGTCTAGCACTTATAGGATGAATGACACTTTATTATACATGTGATATTGAAATATACCTATAATATGATATTGTGATATGTTATAAATATTGAAAAAACAGTTACGGGAAATCCATGGATTTCAATTTAGCAATTTCATGTTGGAGCAATTCTACTTGTTACTCTTCACACCACAGTTACTGAGTGAATGTCTGTTGAGCATGTAACAGGTGGGGGACACCTTGCCAGGCACTGGCAACACAGAGATGGGCACAGATCATGCCCTTGTCTCACGGTGCCATTGGCTAAGTGAGGAAAATGATTGTGAAATCATCACAGACTGATGTAGACTCATAGCTGTGACAGATTACAGACAGTAGGTACATAGAGCTAAAACATGGGCCTTTGACCTAGTCAGGAAGTCCTGTTCCTTAGAGCAGAAGGGAAAATAAAAGTTACCTGAGGAAAAAAAAAGGGGGGCGGTGAGGAAAGATTTTGTAGGCAGAGTGACCAGTATGCACAACGTCCTCACGGAGGGTAGAAGCATGGAAAGTATGAGGGCTTGAAAAAAGGCCAGTGTGGCTTGGATGAAGAAAATGAGGGCAATATTGTATTAGCTGAAGTTAAAAAAAAGTAAATTCAGTCTATATAGTACAGGATTGTGTTGACTCTGTTAAGAAGATTTGTCTTCAATGGCAAAGTGATGACATTGAATTGGCCAATTTTATAGGCATAATGGCCCCCTAAAAGTGCCCAGGCCTTAATCCCTGGGACCTGTGAATATGCTACATTAGATGGCAAAAGAGACTGCAGATGTAATTGAGGTTATGGACCTTAAAATAGAGAGATTATCTTGGATTTTATCTGTGCACCCAAGCTAGTCACACAAGCCCTTAAGTGCAGAAAGTTTCTGAGGCTGGAGGCAGACAGGTGCAACAGAAGGAAAACTCAGAGGGATTCCACATGGCACAAGGGATTGCCACACTATTGCTGGTTCTGGGATGTAGGGACCACACGCAGGGATGGAGTGAAGCTTCTAGGAGCTAAAGGCGGCCCTTGGTGGAGAGTCAGCAAGGAAACAGGAGCTCAGTCCTCTAATCACAGAAACTGAATTAGGTCAACAACCTGCATGAGTTTCTGCCTCAAAGCCACGCCTACACTTGGATTTCAGTTGTCTGAGACCCAGAATAGAGGAACAAGCTGAGCCATTCTTTGCCCAGACTTATGACCCACAGGAACTATGAATTAATAAATGAGTCTTGTTTGATGCCTCCAACTTTGTGGTAATGTGTTATAGGAACAGAAGAAAACAGATTCAAACAAGGAGAACAATTCAAAGCGAGTGTTGTGAGAGTGGATGCGTGAATCTCAGTAGACCTGCGGGGAAGCTAGTGTAGGAAAAAGTGTGGATGAATGATGGTAACTTGGGCTGAAGTGCTGGGGAGGTGCTGAGAAGTAGAAATATTTGAAAACTAATTAGAAAATTAAATCTATAGAACATGGTGGCAGTATATGTAACCTAAACATTTGCACACCCGTAATATGCTGAAATAAAAAATAAAAAAATTAATAAATTAAAATTAAAAGGACATGATGGTGAACTGGTCATGAGTTGAGAGAAAGCAGGACTTTTAAGACTTTACCAGAGTTATTAGCTTGTACGACACGATCGTCGATGTTGCTGTTCATCCTCTCAGGTAACCCTGAAGGAATGTCAAGCTTTTTTGGATGGGAGGAATAGGAGAAGGAGTCCTGAGTCTAACTGTGGACATGGTGCATTTGAAGTATCTTTAAGTCAAATAATAGAAGGCATCATGTAGGCAGTTGCATATACTGATCTGGAATTCAGAGGAGAGGTATGCGATCTAGATTTAAATTTGTGAGATCTCCAATTATTAGTTAAGGGGAGAATAAAAATGATAAAAGGAAAGGTGTCTTTCATTTGAATATTGTGGGGAAAGACAGTCAAAAGAAAACAATTCAGAATAATTGCAGGGCTGGGAGAAAAATAAGGATAGTGTGGTTTCATGGAAGACAAGGAAAGTAAGTGTATTCAGAAGAAGGAAGTGGATGACTCTGTTGAATGCTACTGAAATTGAAGACAATAACTTCTGCAATATCTCTCTCAGATTTATTATCATGGAGGTCTTATCAAGAACTAGTTTGGTATAGCAATGAAGATAAAAACCAGAACAAATGGTGTGCAAAGAGTGGAAAGTGAAGAGAGAAACCGTCATGAAACCTGAGATCATGAAAAGTCTTCCTTCAGTAAGACAGCATTTGTTGTCAACCACTATGTGTGCTATACTTGGGTTAAATGCAGAAAGAATATGTGATCCCTCGCCCTCATGGCCTCCTTTCTAATATATGAAGATCTTACCTTTCTTCCCATTCCCCAAATTTTTGCTTCTTCAGACTTAAAAGTTTAATTTCCAATACCTACCTGGCTTGTTTCCATCAGCATCTGGTGAGTCACTTTTGGCCTCTCTCCAGTTTGTCTGTGTCATTCTTAAATTATAGATCTCCCACCAGGAGTCATTACCCCATTTGTGGTCTGCTAGGTATGAAACAGAGCAGGACGCTCATCTCTTTGGATATTCTGTACACAGTCTATGTTTACATTAACATTTTTGGTGACTCTTCTACATTATTGACTCACTTTGACTTCATAGTCAATTAAACCTTGTTGACCTTCTTTTTCTTTGCCCGTCTTTTTTTTTTTTTTAAGTAAATGCTTCTCTTATGCAGGGTCATCCTACTCTTTAACTATTACTGTTGTATTTTTCCCCCTATTTTTGTGAACTTATTTATGTTTATCCTCATTGTTTCTTTGCTTGTTAACTATAGCCCAACATTCAGCTGAGCTAGATATTTTTGGTTCCCCTAAAATATCTAATGCATGTAGCTACAGCATGTAAAGCACACTCATCAATAGCATGTAGCTACATGTTATACATCTAATTGATACCTGTATTGATGATGCCTTCTTGAAGAGTGATAAAAGTCTTAAACAGGCAGGACAAGGTTGGTGGGGGGGGGCTCTAACATACCTCTAGATAATCCCCTTCATATCCAATTTTAAATAAATTAGAATTAAAAATATACAAAAAATTAATTATACCTCCCTGGACAAACATTTTTTGGCAATTTATATTATATCCTTTCAAGTGCATTCATTCATATAAAAAGCATATGTCTCTGTCTTTACAAGCTAGAATCAATAACTACATTTTGAATTCTTGCTAAAGGCAATATCCTCAAAGTCATCCAATATCCATCGTCTGCTAGTAGTAAAAGATTGGTTAGGAAGGAGGAATATTTTAAAGGGCATGAAATATATTCATTTTATGCTTGAATATTTTGGCAACAGGTAGCTGCATATTTAAGCCTCATTTTCTAGTTCTTCTATTGGATTTCTTCCACTGAGTTATACTCACATCCATTGATGAAATACATAGTTATTTCTATACACAACCTGCTGTTGCATTAATTGTCAGAAGATTTTTGAAACCATCCATTACATTAACCATAAAAATAATTTTTATAGAAATAAATGAAAGAAATTCTTTATTTCTCTTGTGTATGTTTATTTTTTAAAATAATGTAAGTTGTTGGCCAGGCAAGATGGCTCACACCTGTAATCTCAGCACTTTGGGAGGTTGGGGCAGGAGGATCACTTGAGGCCAGAAGTTTAAGACCAGCCTGGGCAACATAGAAAGACCCTGTCTTTAAAAAAATTTTTTAAGAATAAATAATGCAATATGTGAATTTTATAAGTAATTAACTTTCTCTTTACTTCTCTAGCCAAAGGGCTCAGTACCAATTTTGTATCAATATTTTACAATCGTATTGGCTTATATTTCTGTAAGTTTGCTTCTGGTAATAATGCTGCCATGTAGTTAAATTTCCATGCATCTGATTTTATTTTCTGTTTTATCATAACCCACTTTAAATCTTTTATATATAGCGGAAGGATAGACCTAAACAAAATAGTTTAATGGAAACAGATAATCATCTACAACTGGTTACTCATTAAGTACTGAATGATTATTGCCTGCGAAAGTCATGCATCTTATTGCCTCTAATTTTTAATGAGACCTGAATTTGTTTGAATCCACGCTCCACTAAGAGTCACTGATTGGATCTTGTTGGTTACTTATCACCCTCACTGGTAAACATTAGTGTCTGGCACATGGTGAATACTCAAGAAATGTTGGTTGTCATTTCCAAAGGCTGTCCTTTGCTGTAAGAGATGGTGATTATCCTTCCCTTTAAATTTCACTATTACCAACATATTCTAAAGGCTGTTACACAATCTATGATTTTTTTCCTCTAATTTGTGACCCTTTGCTTCCATTTGTTTAACGATTAAAAAGATATTCTTTAAATCTAGTGTCATCTTTTAGAGCACTAGGAAATGTTATTGAACATTTCCTTTACATTTTGCCTAGAAATTAGAGCAATTGTTAGTGAAGGATATTCTGGAATAGAAGGGAAAAATAGATTGCTAGTTAGAATTCTCTGAAGATGTGCTATTCAAGCTTTTGTGCAGCTAAGGCCCTGGAATTTACTTTATAATTAAACTTGGAGAGCTTAATTTCTCTTCATGGAATATTAAAAAATTGTAGCTCTAGGAATAATACTGTAGGAAATAAGGGAGAAGAAGAGAGGACAGGGAATAGGAAGAGGAACAAAAAAGATAATCAGAGGGCTTGAACACTACATATGGTGTTATAGTCAGAGAAAAGTCCCCAATGGTAAGGGGGCCAAATGACTTTTTGCAAGAGGGACAGCTAAGTTTCAAGTAGTTTGCATTGTTGCTGTCTAACTCACCTCTCCCTCTTTAAATTTACTAATATCTTCTATTCGTGCATAAACTTCAGGTATATATGTATTTGTATATCAAAGAAAAAATCTGAATTCTACATTTAAGTTTCCTTGCTATAGAAAAGGGTCAGTTTTCATGTTATCTAAGTAACCCAAGTTGTAGTGATATATAAATCAGAAGTTCTGGTGTCAAATATCATCACCATACTGTGAGTCTCTGGGGGTGGGACGTTCCACAAACCAGGGTAGAGATTCAATCCATTGTGTCGATGGAATCTTGCTTTTTGAGGAGAGTTATGGCTCAGCTGGCATTTGGCTTGTACTGAGAAATCATTTTAGATATTCAAAAATAAGTGTATTCCAGCAATCAACAGTTACTCAGAAGCCCTTAGGGAATACTCATTAGTGTCCTAACACTGTGTTGGGATCCTTAGTCTCCTAAAACTCCTTGACTTTAAAGAACACAGGAAACAGTTTGGGGTGATGATATTAATGATTCAGGAGAAGCAATTAGAGGATAATTAAGTGGTAAACTGTTTCCATGCTTTGAATGCTTTTGTCACCTTCAAAATTTCATGTTGAAACTTAATCCCAAATGCAACAATTTGGGGAGGTGCTGTTTTTGGAAGGTGATTGAGCCATGAAGGCCTCTCCTTTGTTCACGTTGCCTTTATAAAAGAATTTGATGGAAGGGGTTTGCCCTTTTTTGCCCTTATGCCATCTGCCACGTGTTCCTCACCTCTGGAGGATGCAGCATTGAATGTACCGTCTTGGAAGCAGCAATTAGATTCTCAGCAGACAGTGAACCTGCTGGCTCCTTGATCTTGGACTTCCCAATCTCCAGAGCTGTGAGAAATAAAAACTTGTTCTTTTTATGTTACCCACTGTGTGGTATTCTGTTATAACAACATGCAATGTACTAAGAAAACTGTGTTATGTGACTGAAAGTGCAAAGGAAACCAGGTGTTCTTAACACCTCTCATAAAGTTTGACTTCATTATCTATCCTTTATCTCAAATATTTGGTCTAAGGTTTTAATTTGATGGCCAGAGTGGGACACTTTACATAGGAATATTTTCATAACATCTCTTGCATTTCATAGTCTATTAATAGATGTTGAAGTGGACAAAAGAGGTTGCAAGGCAGCAAAAAATAAGAACATATAAAAAACGCAAACAAAAATTGAATATTAAATGCTTTTGAATCTGAAAATCTGGCTGATTTAAGTCTTCCATATTAGTTGTTGTTAAAAGAATCAGAGATAATCAGTTTATGATACCAGTACCAATGAATTTTCTAACTGACAATCTACAGTCATCACTAACACTTGGGCAATGAAAGGAAACTAAAATGTGTGGGTGATGAGGAAGACAGTATTTTTTGAAATAGCCCTGACACAAGGCAACTAGTAGTATTTGAAGAGATGGCCAGGAAAAACATCACTGGGTCAGTTTAGGTCAGCCAGATCTATGGTTTTGGAATTAAAGCACTGTAGGATCATTTTTTAACCATTCATTGTGGGTTCCAGCAAAGTTTCCATCAAATTCATGGCAACAAGTTTGGCTCTACAAATAGCCTTTTTTGATCTTGTAAAAAAATATATTTGTGGATTTTAAAATTTCACTGGTATTCAATAAACTAAAATTTAGCAAGTGTGGCAGTGATGGGGAAACTTTGCTCAGGATGATATCACATCAGGAGGACACGTACTCAGGAGATGATCAGAACATTCACTGGGTTCAGGGACCAAAGCAAAGCTGTCTTTCTCCTTTTATAACTTTCTTCTTCCTTCATTTACCACAGATATTGGTAAACACAAGTATAAATGACAACTCATTAATGATAAAAATGGTAAAAGAAAAAAAGGAAGAAGAAGAAGAAAAGTATCCTATATTTCCTGCAGTAGAAGGATGAGATTAGAAACAGCAGGTAGTAAAAATAAATGTCCAAGGTTTCTGGGTAAAGTGATGTAAGATAAAGACCTCTCACAATCAACAATGTTAAAGATTGCTAATTATTATTTCATTGCCAAATTACTATGGAAGTTAAAATGTGCTACACTACCTCAAGAAAGGTACATTTTACTTAGGGTATCAATTTTAACACATTTAAAAATAAATTAAAAATGAATGCTAGAAAATTCCATATTTATATGGATTTCTTACTATTTGTGCTAATAACAGGTAGGGTTAGTGCAGAAGTCTTTTTTATTTTCTTTCTTGATGAAGGTCTGTAGCATTTTCACAGGTACAGTCCTCAGGGCAAATTACATGTTTATTTATTCGCTTCCTGTTGTGACAAGGTGGAAATTTCAACAGACTGTGAGCAAAATTGAACATTACTGTGCTACAAAAACCTCAGTTTTTCTCCATTTCCCAGATGTCAGTCAAGTAGGAAAAGAAACACAATTTCCAATAAACGCCTTTTGTTTTAGAGGCAGAGTTGTGCCATCAGAAAGAGAATAAAAGGTTAGGTCTTCCTGTATATCTCATTTTGTATTTGTGAATAAGAATTATGTGTCTTATGTTAGTCCATACATAATAAAATGCTTCATGCCCAAAAGAAGCATGAATGCCAACTCTTAGCCACATTTTAAAACACAAATTAGTAGATTAGTGTTATCAAAACTGCTGCTAATATACCCACACACTTAGCAAGGATAGTGCAGAAAGGACAGATATCCAAGTCTTCTCTTCAAAACCATTTACAGCCAACCATCCTATATTCTGATTCTCTTGCAAATTCTTGCTACATTAAAAATGTTGAGGTAAGGTTGACAGCACATGGAGATATGGAAATTGTTGCATTAAACACAACAATGATACTGCACTTCCAGACTTAAAAGATATTTACTATTTTTTAATGCATATCATGTTTTTATCTGTGCAAGTGAATAGCAGGTCCTTGGTGGCATTAAAGGAATGCAATCATATGTATGGGTTATTATGTCATCAAAGGGAGTTCCTTACAAATGAGGCACGTAGAGGAATGGTACGGAAGCTGGAAAGCATTTCAAAGTAAGTTGCCTTTTCAGAAGAAAGCCAATTAAGAATACTGTCTGTCAAACTGTATGAAAGTGGAAAATGTTGCTCAAAGACACTGTTTGATGACTGTCCCAGAATACATTGTGGCTACAAGAGAAAACATAATTTTAAAAGAGTAAATTCAATAGTGGTGAAGTTATAAACTTGTACTAAAAAGACATCTGCCTGCCAGAACACAAAACACTAACTGGGAAACACAGTGGTTTATTTGTAAAGTGAAAAACTAAGTGAATTCATCTTCTCTAAATTACACATTGAATACAACAAATATCTTACAGAAGAAATGCTTTGTTTTCTATTAGTGATTGTTGTTTTTTAAAATATATTGATTGTATCATAGCATCTTTTAGACATGTGAATCTATTTAAATCATTTTTAAAATTTTGTTTTCCTTAAAATTTCCAGAGGAAAAAGCAAACTTGTATGTGAGAATTATATTTAAGAAGTTTGTGATTCCTAACTTTTGCAGGGACAAATATTCTAAAACATTTTGTTCATGAGGAAGGTTGAAAGAAGTAGCTATTTAATCTAGTTCATTTTCTGATACCAGGTTTTTGTAAAATGAAATACATACAGGCACACACACAGACACACACACACACCCTTCTTTCCTGATAACACACTGTGAACTTGAAACCTCTTTGAAAATAGGGATAATTATATATATCTCTGCATTTCTCTTACCATCTATCACATGGCCAAGTTTTTAATAAGCACCTATGGAATAAATAAATTGGTTACATGATATATGGTTATATATAGCTATAAAAGTCAAATTAGTAACAAATGACATTGAGTAATTTTCTTTCATTTTGATTTTACTATGAACAGGAATTAAAATATCTCTGCTTTACTAATGTTCTTTACTTGACAAAATAAAATTAATTTTGCTAAGCCTCAGCTTCTGTAAAATGAAAAAATATTTGGAGAGATAGAATATTTTGAAAGCTGTAAATGCACGGATAAATATAAGTTTTTTTATTTCAGCATATTATGGGGGTACAAATATTACGGTTATGTATATTGCCCATGCCCCCCCTTATGGTATTTTTTCTTCTTAGGTTTAGAATGGTTTGAGAAATGTATGACTTCTTTTATAAATGACCAATAAACGGATAAATTAATTTCAAGGGTTTATTGCATTACATTTTGACTGATTACTAGTAAAGTTACAGTGAAATTAACATGAAGACACTGAGTCAGAATTCCTGTGAAGTGAATTGAGAAAGCAGTTGGCTGAAGAATGAGTGTTTGTCTCTTCAGTAGTCGAGCCATGGAATCTTTGTACGGATTTGCTTCCAACGATTCAGAATCAAACATTCATCTCAATAATAACATTAAATGTGGAACATAACATATTCTTGTAGCCTTGAAAGATCAGATGTGTGTGACTGCACTTTATAATATTGCATAATCCGGGCTAGAATGGAAAAATAACCGTTTTCACAGGTCATTTAGATATTCATTCAGTGAAGATTGCGTTTTGCCAACATTTGGGTGTCTAATATTTGGGTGTCTAGTATTTGAGTTTATGTGTGAAGAAGATGAAATAAAGTGCTACTTGGAATTAGTGACTGTCAAGAGTGCCCTTGGAAACCAACATAATTTTAAATTTTAATGAACACTTTTGTATATCTTTCCTACTAATATATGCAATTTATTTAGAATATTTTGATGATAAGTTTGCTTTTGATCTCTATTAATTAGTTCTGAGAGTAACTTTAGAGACTTGCTGCCTTAACTGTGCATTTTTTAAATGGAATACTGACATGATTTTACTAACTGTGAGATTATTTCAATGACTGCTGGTAAATTATGTCCACTAAAAGGGATATTTCCTAATATGATACACCTTAAGGCTCTTTGACTGTAACTTTTAGAATACTATTCTCAGATTTCTGCCATCCTCCTTGTTATGTTGAATGTTATTATCCTATATTGCAGTGCCTTCATTGCCAACAGTCTGCTCTTTCCAAAATGTAAATTTAATAATATAATCATAATTTTTCTTAAAGTCTGTAAGTGTGTCTCTCATTAGAGTTCAAAATTCCAAACTTCTTAGGGTATCACATTAAAATCTTCCTCATCTGTACACAAATAACTTTTCATCTCATTTTCTGCTGTTTTCCCAAGATGCAATCTTCAGTCTTTCTGAGTGATCTGCCATCCTTCAACTTCCAATTGAATACATCAATACATAAAGCCCATGCATTTGTTACAAGCAAAAACACAAATAAAATGTACTTTGTCATTAACAGTTTCCCAACATAATATACTGAAATTGCTTTTTTCTATCTGTTTTGTGGAAATTTAAAAAAATAAGTGACCACTAGCATGTGTTGAGTGCTTACTTCTTTCTGTACCTATGTTAACTCAATTAATCTTTATAATAACTCTATGATGTTGGTTAGTTTTAAATAATTCTCATTTTATAGATGAGGAAAAAGAAGTGCAGAATCCTTTGGTGACTTTCCCAAGGACACAGAATGAGAGAGTGACTAAATCATAAGTTAAAACCAGGCAGTCTGATTTGAGAATCTATGCTTTTTTCATTCCAAAAGAATATTGCAATTCACTCCTTAGAGACATTTTGCCTAGAGGCCTATATTTCTAAAAAGTAATATATAATAATATGATAAATAACAGTAATATAATAAAATAATACAGCAAAACTTACCTTTCAAAGTTTATGTCTGTGTTAAATAAAGAAAATTTAAAAAAATGAAATTTGGTTAATGAGCTATGCTAATAACTAAGCTATCCAATTTGATTTCAAATTCTATCAAACAGTATCAGATTCTAATAATGGACTCTTAAAATGATTTATTTACTCTTTTGAAATTCCATTATTTTCAAAAGGATTAAGAGATAAAATAATACATCTGATACTTTAATAGTAAAAAGAAAAGTAAGAAATTTGGACTAGTCTAACTCAAGATAAGGTAAACAATTGTGAAAAACTAAGTGCTGTTTAGCATGTCTTAGAAAACAAAGTAGCAGGAGGGAAGCCCAACGAGCCTATAAACCAGGGGCAAGGAAAATATGAAAAGAGTACTAAATACAGAATTCTGCCCACCCAAAACAGATAATAAATTCAAGAGACTATGAAAGAATGACATGTGTATGAAGGATCCAGTTAAATAGAATTAAAGTTTTAGAGCCAGAAAGGAAGACACTCAAATGAAGTCAAAGATTTGCAATATTCAAGCAAGCAGTAAAGCCCTTAGTTACCGTTTCCATGTAGCTGTAGGACTCTCTAGCAAAAGGAAGAAAGATGCAATAAGGTAAGAAAAAGAACATGATAATGATATTTCCAACCATCTAAAGGTCATAGAGTCCCTGTTGTTATATATTATGAAAAGGGGCTCTATCTGGTGGTGAATGTGCTGGACTGAATGAAATTTCCAGTATTTAGCAAACATCTCTAGTAGGTGAGCAATCTCAGTACAGTTATTTCCTTGGAGAGTCTTTTAATACCATAAAAGGTTAGAATTATATATACACCAAAAAAGGAGAAGTTAATCAAACTTAAAAAGAACCTTTCTGTGTTATGGAAATCATTTGTGTATGTGCTATGCTATTTCATGTGATGAACTAGTTAAAAGAATTTAACATATTAGAGTTGCTAACTGTAATTTAAATTTAAAATGTTATTGAGGATTTGAATATAGACTTGAGATAGTATATTCAAATATTAAGTATGGTTTTACTAACTTATGAAAATCCTTAAATGTATATTATAATTTGATTATATATATATTTTTAATTTATTAGATTAATAGAAATAGTTTAAATATTTGAAAAGATTTTGTTTCTTTGGAGTGGGATATAAGGGAATTGAAATCATAAATTAAAGGCCCCATTAAAAGCGATGATTTTATTTATTAGATTTATAAAATATAAAAAGCTTTATAGTTGAATTTAATGATTTAGAAAAACTATGTTTTTATCTATGTTTTAATGAATTGAATACTAATTTTAAAAACACCCTATTAAATGTCACATGATTTTTCCACATAGTGCAGTACATACTCCATGACTGTTCATGGTCAAAATAGGAAGGAGAAGAGCACAAGAGAGTACATATGAGATTATGAGTGTTCTTCCAAGCAACGATTTATTTAAAAGGAGTTAAATAATATCATTAAGAGAAAATGTTTAGGCAGATATTTATATCTGAAGAACTGTGCAATAGTTAGAAGGTCAAAGTCCTCAATAGCAATTTATAAAATATTAAGACACATCTTTCCTATGTCTTGTTCTATACTGGATGTCAATAAAACATACGGTTATATTGTTCATTCTCAGCATTATTGGCAAATTAAAATAAAATAACAAATATATTTCACTCTAGTGATTCACAGATAATCTAAAAGAATAAAAAGTTAAAATTTCTAACAACTATACTGTAGCTGGATTTTGGGAGGTGCTCCCCAGTAAGTAACTAATACTGAAATCTCTAGCTATTGCTCAGAATGTGGGATTTCTGCATCTAAGGAAGCAAAGTTGACATTTTGTTGAAACATTGATATGATAAAATACATTATTATCCCGTTTAGCACTATTCAATCTTTCATGAAAGTGGGGTAGGAACTTTCCTCCAGATAGGGTCATTAATTTTTTGTCATATTAGTTTTGCATCTCTTCAAATTATCAAATAAATATTTGATACAGACCATAATATTTTCCATTTTAAAGCATTCAGTCCTTTATTGGATGCGCAGCTTGCAAATATTTTCTCCCATTCTGTAGGTTGTCTATTTGCTCTGTTAATTATTTCCTTGGGTGTGCAGAAGCTTTTTAATTTAATCAAGTCCCATTTATTTATTTTTTGTTGTTGATGCAATTGCCATCGGGGTCTTCTTCATAAATTCTTTGCTTAGGCTGATATCTAGAAGAGTTTTTTAACATCTTCTTTTGGAATTCTTATGCTTTCATGCCTTACGTTTAAGTTCTGTTCCATTGATCTATGTCTCTACTTTTGTGCCAATACAATGCTATTTTGGTTACTATAGCCTCATGGTATAGTTTGAAGTCTGGTAATGTGATACCTCCAGATTTGTTTCTTTTGCTTAAGATTGGTTTGACTATTCAAGCTCTTTTCTGGTTTGAAACAATGCATAGAATTATTTTTTTCTAGATCTGTAAAATATGACGTTGGCATTTTGATGGGGATTGCATTGAATTTGTAAATCACTTTGGGAAGTATGGCCATTTTAATAATGTTGACTCTACCAATCCATGAACATGATATGTTTTTCCATTTGTTTATATCATCAGTGATTTCTTTCCTCAGTGTTTTGTAGTTCTCTTTGTAGAGATCTTTTACCTCCTGGTTAAGAGTATTCCTAGGTATCTTATTGTCTTTGTAGTTATTGTGAAAGGTATTGAGTCTTTGATTGGTTCTCAGTTTGACTATTGTTGCTGAATATAAATGCTACTGATTTGTGTACACTGATTTTGTAACCTGATACTTTGATGAATTTATTTATCAATTCCAGGAGTCACTTGGTAGAATCTTTGGGGTTTTCTAGATATAAGATCATATCATCAACAAAAAGTAATAGTTTGACCTCCTCTTTTACAATTTGACTACACTTAATTTCTTTCTCTTATCTGATTGCTCTGGTTAGGACTTGCAGGACTATGTTGAAAAGAAGTGGTGACAGTGGGCATCCTTGTCTTGTTCCAGTTCTTAGTGGAAATGCCTTCAACTTTTCCCCATTCAGTGTGATGCTGGCAGTGAGTTTGTTGTATATGGCTTTTGTAATTGTGAAATATGTTACTTCTATGCCAAGTTTGTTGGCGGTTTTTATCACAAAATGGTACTTTTTGTGCATCTATTGAGATGATCATATGATCTTTAGTTTTGCTTCTGTTTTATGTGGTGAATCACATTTATTGATTTACGTATGTTGAACTATCCTTGTATCCTTGGAATGAAGCCCACTTGGTCATGGTGAATTATTTTATTGATGTGCTATTGAATTTGGTTTGCTATTGAAATGGTCTCAAGGCTTTTGAGAGTAAGCATATTCACTTGTCTTCATGTATTACAAAATAACTTGAGTAAAATTTGTATAAAAGTCTTTATTTTGAACACATTGGCCTGCTAAGAAAAGTTAGCTCAAAACTAACCCTGCAGGTTCCCACTCTGGGTCAGCAGCACGGACATCATATTAAGTCACAGACCTGAGGGACGTCTGTAGGACAGCAACAGCTAAGGTGGGGATAAGCCACTGGGGAAGCCAGGAGATATTTTCTCTACTCAAAGACCATGGACAATAAATTACAGTGGATCATAAGTCACACCAGTGTTGTCTGCAGGAGATTCCTGCAAATCCTTTGGGACAAGGTCAGTCCTGAAGCTCGGCTATCACCATCTGGGAGCCTCCTTAGCAGCTACTCTTGAGTAAATGCAGCAGGATCCAAAGGATGCCACATGGATCCAAAAAACTCATATCTTCTCTGCAGGTATAAGGTCCCATTCAAAAAATTGTTACCTCATATACCAAGAGGCCACCTTATGCCACCTTGGGAGAGTGAGGATTTATCTGGACTCTCCAAACAAAGATAGAATTGCCTAAAGAGATAGTTGCAAAGGTTTGACTGGCCTCAGATTACTGGATTGGACAAAATCCATGTTTCTTTTCTCTGCTACTGTGAAGGAAAGTCAGATGAGTTTATAGAAATACTCTGTGCTGCTGAATGTAGTATGAGAACAAATTTTACTTGCCATATTCAGGAAGATTCTCTGGCATCTTTAAAGAACTCAGTCAGCATATGACTACACCCAAATCTGATTATAAACCTGTAGTCTAATTGGAAAGCTAAGGTACCTTGCATCCATAGATGAAATCTCAAGTGAGATAAAGGATTACAGAAATATAAGATAACAGAGGAAGGAGAGAAGGAAGACTCATGGGAAATTATTATTCAGGTTCTTTCTTGGACATTGACATTCTAATATGGGAGAGTCAAGATTCAGCAATGACAACTCAGGCCATATGTACTGTGGTCAGGGATGCATTTAGAAAGAGTGTATCTGGAGGAGAGTAAAGCCTGAAAAAACTACAGCTAGTAATGCATAAGCTAGGACCAGCTTGAGAGGTTTTGGGGATCTGGAGATTATAACTTTGCTATTTTCTTGAATATTGGTATTTATTTTTTTCTCAATCCTAGTATCTCTGGCCAGACACTGATTAGCAATTTAGTGATTGGAACAGGAACAGATGGGAGACCAGGGTGAAATCTCTTTTACGGGCTACGAGATTGCACTTAGGGTGGCCTTTTAGTAGAGCCAACTGCTATCTCTGAGGCTTAACCCCACTCAATGTTTGCCTGTGATCACATCTGAGCTCTCAATGGGGAATGGGCCAATGCAAGAGGGAACTAAATCTCCAAGAGGATCACATCATCACTCACTATGACTTGTGAGACTTCCACCCAATATCCAGGGTGCCTATTAGAATGGTAAAAAGGGGAAAAGCATTTTGGATAAAGACCTAACTCTTAAATTCTTTAAAGGAGGTGGGATCCAGGATCATAGTAAATAGTCATTATGGGACCACACTGATTTACTAAAGGGAGCATACAACTGTGGGTTAATATTTTAAAATACTGCATATTAGTATGTTTTTCATGTATATATATATATATATATATGTTTTCCTTTTTCTTAATCAAAATGAGGCATCCATCCACCTCAGTGGGAATTTTAAGTTTTACCACAGGAATGTGAAAAGAAAGAATAAGCTAATATTCATCATCACCAAAAGTGGATTAATGCAGAGAAGATAAGCATAGTTATTTTGAAAATAATTTCAGTATCAACTATTAAGTGCTTTAAGTTCCATGTGCTATGTCAAGAGGACATGCATCCTAATTACCTAAAAATCTTGATCTGATTATTTTGACAGAGAAGAGACAGGAAAAAAAGCTATGACATCACCCTGATTTACACCACTTTGTCCAGCAATTTACTTTGCCAAAGACTCAATTCTCAGGTTTCTGATCCTACAATAGTGCTATGATAAGGGTTCTGAATATGCATGAAGATTGACGCCTCCATCAAGATTACAGTGCTAATCTGGGAGACAGCCGTTGCCTAGGTATAAGTTGAATGCATATTAATATTTAAAAATGTTTGGCAAATCTTTAATTTTAAGCACTTTCTCAATTCATTGAGGCCTTATAGCAGTGAATATCCATAGATTAGTTATTTCTGAAGTTGTTTTGCTCCAACTATTATTATTATTGTTCAATTTATTTAAAAAGTAAGTTGACATAGAGATTTGAAGGAAATGGTTGGTCTGTTATTTTGGGGAGCTAAATGGATAAAGATATAGACAGAACTAAGAGAGGCATCAAAAAGCATACATGTGTATGCCATGATTGAGTCCTCTGATACCCCAAACAGAATTTAAATAGTTTGGGTGGCAGATCTTACCAAGTTAATATTTTTAAAATTTCAGTTTCTAAGTGGTGTGACTGTATTCCAGGAGAGTTGTTTTCTAAGATTTCTAAAGAATGGCATAAAAAATTAAGAAAAAAAATATCCCATCCACACTTCACTGAAAATTAACTCTTTAAAATTCCTGTTACTTAGCCAGGCCGTGATTTTCAATATTGAGCATTAGGTAGCCAATAAATGTTAATAAAGAATTAATAATAATACAGAAGTCTTATGTTATACAATTAAGAGAAAATAATTTACAAATTTATTAATGTATATGTACTATTACCATAATTGTGCAAAGCAGACAAATGAGAGCTTTATAGACAATTTTAAAAATCCTCCATAAATAATTAAATGAATACAGATACCCTCTATTTACAATGAAGTTACATCTTGATAAACTCAACATAAGTTGAAAATATTGTAGGGCAAAAACTCATTTAATACCCCAATAAATCCATTGTAAAGTCAAAAAATTTTAAGTCAACATTCATTAAGTTGAAAAAACTATAAGTTAAAGCATCCTAAGTCAGGAACAGTCTATATATGAATATGGCTTTATCTTTGGGGAATAGAAGTATTCTTGATTTCATTTTTAGTTTTCTATCTTTCAAAATTTCTATAAATTCAGAATTTTGAATGATCAAATAACTTCTATCATTGAGATCAAGAGTGTCTATTTTGAGATGCAAGTGTATCAGTAATTTTCTTCCTGATTTCCCAAGTGCTATCTAATAGCTAAGGTCATTCTGGAGCAAAATGCTTGGCATTCTCTTGTCACTTCCATCTTTTGTTTTCTTCCCCTCTACCATTACTTGAGTTTTAAATTCAATCTGGTGCTTTGTGTCTTCAGGTGGCCTCCAACTTTCTCTGAATCCACAGCCACATCTCTCACATCTGTGACTATCCTTGGTGGTAGTGTTCTATGTTTCAAAATAAAAACTTCTTTCCTCCTACACATTAAAATCTCTTTACTTCAAAAATCCTTTTCTAGTTGTCCTGATTAGAGTATTTAATTTTTAACATTATAGCTAAAAATGTAAATATATCATCATCTTAGGTGTATTGTCATGTTAAAATAGTATCAGGCAGGGCCAATTTGGGGCATGCCATTTTTCCTTTCTTCCCTTTTTTGTTTTTTTCTATTCTTTTTTTTGTCCTTTAAAAAATAGAACATATATGTATATGTGTATGTGTATGTATGTATGTGTGCATGTATGTGTTGTGTATGTCTACTGAGTGTCATTCATGTAGTTGCAAGAAATTCTGAGTTTCCAAATAGTTTTTAAAATGCATGACATAGAAAATAATTTTTCTAAGGTTTAAAAGCATAGGATGGACATATTTAAAGAAAAAAAGGCATTACATTGTACACACTAAGAACTAGAAGGACTTAGAAGCACTTACGATTTCTTGTTGCTAAAAGAGAACATAGGAGATACTTGTTTATGAGGTGGGAAATAGAAGAAGGATGAGAGAAGACTGGACTGGATTTTGGTTATCAAGGATTCCTGAGATGGGGTTTCAAGCCAAGTTCCAAAGTGGGAAATGGCTGAAACTCTCATATGGAAGAGCTGAAATACCTTGTGCCCATTTCCTTTCTGAAACCCTGGGATGAGCAGCCACATAGACCTACTCTACAATGGTAGAGGAGCATCAAATTACAAATGGCAACACGGTGTGTCTGCTCATGAGATGGTCTAAGAAAGCATCCTTTTTCCTTAGTTTCTGGGATTCCTTTGGTTTTCTGTGTTCACTACTTTACCCTCTACGCCTAATCATGGTAGTGGGCTACAGTGGAAGGCCATGGAAGTTGTCTGCAGACGCAAAGAAACTTAGAGGTCAATACTAGTCAATAAAAGACCATGACAGACCTCACACATCAGCAGAACCAATAGAGGAGAAAGAGGACAAAGACCAAATGCCAGGTGGAATTTTTCCATTTCAGTGGGTGTCAGTGCAGAATTGTCATAGACAACATGTCTCCCCTGATGTTATAATGGCATGTAAGCCCATCCTCCATGCCAAGAGGATACCCGGAACTCTCAATGCCCAGAATTGAGATGTCATCCTGGGGAAGTAACAAGATGGAAGAATCCATGAATTTGACTGAATTTGAATCAGAAATGACTAGTAAGATACCAAATTTGCCTGCCTTTACCTGGAAGTGTTTAGATGACTTATTCTATCATTAAGCAGAAATGGGAGATCAACATTTTTATGCATTAATTCAACAAATATTTTGAACACCTACCATGAATCAGTAATTTTTCTAGGCACTGGGATAGAGTAGGGGAAGAAAAAAATAAACAAAAACAAACAGTTATAGAACCAGCACTCACAGATCTTTGATTCTAGGGTAGGAGGAGTCATAAAAATACACAAATGATTAGAGCATGTCAAGTGATATTAAGTGCTGTGAGCAATAATAATTCCAGATAAGGGATAGATAGTAATGTGGTGCTATTTCCCATAGGCTAAGTAAGGAAGCATTTTTGTGAATTTAGTACTTCAGCAGAGACCAGAAGGAAGATAGAGGAAACACCTTGTGGATATTCAACAGAGGAGAATTCCAGATAAAGGAACAATAAGTGAACAGACCAAGTTAAGAGGTACATTTTTTTTATAACTTGAAAATAATAAAACCTACATGTAGTTTAAAGAAATTTTCTTAATAAGGATAATATTGAATTAAATTTTGTTTTATGACAAAATAGGGAATTTTAGAAAGGAGTTTGTTGGTTATGTAAAGAATTTTGCTTAAGTATATTGGGTTAATTGCTAACAAAATTCACACACACACACAAACAACAAACAAATAAAAAACTCATGAATTCTGGACAACCAAATAACATTGGGAAAAATATAGAAGGATCCTGCACTTATATTTCTTAACACATATCTTAAGTTTTCACTCTAGTTTAAAGAAAATGAAACCACGAATAGCTAGTCATTCAATCAGAGGACTTATACCTGAACAATGAATGAATATTTATATTTGAATATAAAATACAACATTAAGGGCATGTACATTACATTTTTTATTCACCTTCATTAACAGATGATTTTTTAAACTCATAAAATACTGGTAATATACACAAAGAGAACTTAACCCAAGCATGGAAAAGGTGAGGTTTTAATCTTTCTCATTAATTTTATACATATATACCTCAATAAAGAATACAAAATACTTTCTCTTTCCTTAGCCATTCTGCTTCGATGCAAATTTCCTCTATGAGCTGATCCTAATGGTGAAGAAAATAATAACTGCACATAAAAAGTAATGACAAAACAGCCAACATTACTTTTTAAATTGCATTATTGTTATTTTACTTTTTTTTTGAAATGAAATGTTTCAAGTATAAGAAAAAGAGAAAGGATCAAAACAACAAAAAGAGAGAGTGAATGATATTCTAAATGTGTGGACATGTTAGAGTTAAAACTTTAAATTCCTGAATTCTTTTTGAGACTGTTCAGCTATTATGTACATCTTTGTGGGAGTGAGACAGACTGATATATATGAACAACACATTGTACAGTCCACAGATTTTTCTACTAAGCTTACATCTAAGAAAAAAACAAGAAGTAACACAAAAGGAAATGAGTTCAGTATTCTCAAAGCTAATTATATAGGAATGAAGAATTTTTACACAGGGTCAGACACAGTCTATCAAGCCTATGTTTCTTAGCCAAAAGCAGCTTCATGGAATGTGCTCTTGAAGGCCTGCTTATCCTATCCAAAACGGTTTTCAAGCTTGACCAGATTCTAGTACATTTCAGAAGTTAAGAACCTGCTCAAACTCCTTTCACTCCCTTTACATTTTATGTCAGTAGCAATCTCTTAGGATAGTGGGTTCCTTTTAAAAACCAACTTTTTTATTGCTTAGTTATCTCAAATAACTTGTTTACCTTAAGTGGCATTTTGAGACTTATGAAAAAATTTTCTCGTTATTTATGTGAACCAATTTTTTTTTACTTCACAGATTTTTGTCATTGCTTCTTGACCTTCACTATTCAGCTATTTTTAAAAACCCTATATTTAAATCTCTTTATATATTAATCTCTCCTATCCCCCTTGCTTTTTCATTCCCTTCCTTAGCTCTTACATAGTTTAATATAGGGGTGTGTGTGTGTGTGTGTGTGTGTGTGGTGCTGAAAATACAACTATGCATAGAACATACTGGAATGTTAAACAAATGGAGGACAGTTGCTCTGGGGAAATATATAGATCTAAAGTAGATTATATAAAGCAAAATACAATCCCACTGAGGTTTTTGGAACTATTTCTTACACAGCATAACCTAGCATCTCCTGGCTGATACAAATATATTAATATTGCAAAGTAGATAATATCCTACTCACTAAAAAGTTTTAATAGCTTAAATACTATATATAATAATCACATATATCAGCTTGAGGAATATGGTTAAACTACACTCTCACAAAATATAATTCAGAACATTATTGAGAGCTAAGATACAAATATATATTTGTTAAAATCAAAGGCTATGGAGCAAGTTAGATTCTAGTGGCATCATATTCTGTAAGTGTATAACCAATATGTACTCTGCAAGGTTTTTGCAAGAATTACACAATACCTGTTATCAGGAGTTGATTACAAAGGAAATCAATTAATGTTAGCCAAAAAATTAACTCACTCACTAACCAACTCTTAGGATGTTTGTCAATTCTTATGGTGGAAGCACATTCTTGAGTGGAAAAAAAAAATACTATGTATGATTTTCTTAAAATCCAGTAAAATAAATTTCAATAAAAAAGATTGCTATTAAGAAAATAGATTTTTTAAAAAATTCCAGAGTTCTAAAGTATATAATATTTTAAATATGACATTGTTTTAATCAAATACAGTATGCTTGGTAACCTAATGTGTTGTGTTTGAAAATATATCCAAGCTAACATTACAGGCAAACTCAACAGCAGCTGCATCATTTTAAGTACCAATCTACTAGACCTTTTCAAATATATCTCCTGAAACTCCCTATAATTATGGCTTCACAACATGTCATTTTTCTGTTTTATTAGGAACACAACAGTATAGTTAAGTTGCATATAATTCTTTTCTCTGAAACTGTTTTTAAAGCATGTTACTGTAAATGAATGCATAAAAGAAGAAAGGATCCAACAATTTCCTGAAATAGAATATTCAAGTGTGAGTGTATTTGTGTGTTAAAAATGAAACACACACTTTGCAAACAGAATATTTTAATATTTTCCTCTTGACTTTCAAAAAGTTTCATGTATGTTCAAATGAACTAAACTTATGCTACATGCATCAATCTTTTGAAGAGTAATATGAGGGCTATTTTTACATTTATGGAACATATTTTGGTAACATAATCCAAATTTGATAATACTTAAAAAATCTTTACTTTTAGATAATGTTTAATAAGGAAAACTCAAAATGAAAAAGTACATCTTCAAAACAAAGGTGCTAATTTGATTTGATACATAATGAGAAAGCACAAAGCATTAAGAGTTGTCCTTTTGTAGCAAGCCTCTTTTCATATATTAGTTACCCTTAAATAGGTAAAAATATAGTGGTTAAAATAATATAAGCAATGCAGAAAAATATGAGAATTTCTTCCTATTCAGCTTTTGTTTATATTGAATGAAATATATTGATATTAAAAAACTGAAAATATCTTGAACATTGTCATTCCATTAGCTTCTTATTGCTGTTGTAACAAATGACTGTAGATCTAGTGACTTAAAACAACACACGTTTATTTATTATTGTAGTGTTCTGGAAGTCAGAATCCCAAAAATGGGAAATACGGGTTAAAATCATGATGCTGGCAGAGCTGCATTCTTTCTGGAGGCTCTAGGGGAGAATCATTTCCTCTTCTTATCCATGGTCTAGAAGCTGCCTGCATTCCTTAGCTCACAGCCGCATCCACAATCTTCAATCCAGCAGTGTAGCATCTTCCAATTTCTCTTGCTTTAACTTTGTTTCAATCCTCACATTGCCTTTCCTAAGTCTACTGCCTCCCTCTTATAAGTACCCCTGTGAGTACATTGGACCCAGAATAATTACTATCCATGATAATATCCCTATCTCAAGATGCTTTTCTTAATCAGATTTGGAAACTATCTATTGGCATTTAAGGTAGCACATTTGCAGATTCCAGTGTTAGAAGATGGAACTTTTAAGTGGGTCATTGTTCAGCCTACTACATTGTTTGATTTTTTGGAAATACCTAGATACAAGAAGAAGTAGATTCTTTATTAAGTAATATGGTTGCATTTTAAAACTCAAAAAATCAAAATCAAAATGATTATAATTTAAAACTATTATTGTAAATTTATCAAAAAGCTCCAAGTGAGATATATATATATATATATATATATATTAACTTGATACTCATGGTGCCTATAACTTTTCCATTCTTTTCTGATTAACTCAACATTCCACTGATGGGTGTCCCCTCAGTTTCAGAGCTGTCCTGGGCAACTCGCCTAAAGGCAATCAATCCATTAAAAGGCCAACAGCTTATAAGTTAACTTAAAAACTTCTTTGTCCAAATTGAGATAGTCTAGGATAATATTATTCTTGTACTTTGGAATGAGGTGGACAAACATGGGGTGAATTAGGCAGCTTATAATGACAAGTGAAACTGAAACAGAAGCTTGCCACAAAAAATCCAGAACATCCAATTAAATTTGAATTTCAGATAAACAATATATAATTTCATAGTATAATATGTCCCAAATATTGCCTGGGACATACTGGTACTAAAAAATTGTATATTGTTTATCTCAAGTTCAAGTTTACTTGGCTGTCCTATAATTTTATTTGCTAAATCCTAAAACACTATAGAGATGATAATAGGAGTAAGTGACCACGAACTAGCTGAAGTTATAAGGAAACTGAATATTTTGAGAAAACAGAAGCTGTGAAGTAGAGTACAGTGTGAAGGTAAGCAGAGGTCCTTAACTTGTTCTTATTAAACCAACAGAAAAGTGAGTTGCAAAAAATATATAAATAAAATGACTATAGCTCTTATAAATCTTTCAGAAAAAGTCAAACACTACAGTAGTACTGGACAAACACAAATAGACAATTTGTTTAAAAGGTATAAAGATAGCTAATAAATTTGTGAAAATATGTTCAACTGCTCCATAGTTGAAGAAATGCCAGAACAATGAGATTTTTTCCACCAAGTTTTATAAATCAAGATAAAAAGATTGGCAATGCTCAAAGTTATCAAAAATATGGGAAAATTGGGACTCCGATTCATTTGTTTTGAAAATCTAAGTTGGGTTGATATAATAATTTTTTAGAGGAGTAGATGATGATATATATCTAAACATATGCATAAGTAATTAAGATACCAGATAATAAGTCAGGAAATCTCCTTTTATATTCCTTAGGGTTGTATTGAAGGGCTTAGGCCCTTGAGCCAACTTCTTTTATAGAATAGAGTTTCACCAGTCATCAAGGAGATGAAATCAAAGATCTATTCCCTGATGATTAGAGATATAGAACATTTTTTCATATGTTTGTTGGCCATTACTCTATCTTCTTTTAAAAGTTTCTGTACATGTCTTTTGCCCACTTTTTAATGTGGTTGTTTGTTTTTTTTCTTGTTGATTTGCTTGAGTTCTTTATGGATTCTAGTTACCAGCCCTTTATGAGATGCATAGCATGCAAATATTTTCTCCCATTCTGTAGGTTGTCTATTCACTCTATTAATTGTTTCCTTGGCTGCGACAAGCTTTTTAATTTGATCAGGTCCCATTTATTTATTTTTGTTGTTGTTGTGATTGCTTTTGGGGTCTTATTCATAAATTCTTAGCCTAGGCTGGTGTCTCTAATCATCAGGGAAGTGCAAATCAAAACCACAATGAGATCTCACTTAACTCCAATGAAAATGGCTTTTATCAAAAGTCCCCGAACAACAGATGCTGACGTTGATGCTGAGAGATAGGAACACTCATACACTGCTGCTGGGATTGCAAACTCATACAACCTCTGTGGAAAGTAGTATAGAGATACTTCAAAGAAATAAAAGTAGAACTTCCATTTGATTCAGCAAATGCACTGAGTATTTACTCAAAGGAAAAAAAGACATTCTATAAAAAAGTCACCTGCACTCAAATGTTTATAAGCAGCACAATTGCAAAGATGTGGAAACAACCCAAGCGCCCATAAATCTATGAGTGGATTAATAAAATGTGGCATATGTATACTATGGAGTACTATTCAGCCATTAAAAGGTGAACTAATACCTCTTGTATTAAATTGGAGACCATTTTTCTAAGTTAAGTATCACAAGAATGGAAAAACAAACACCATATGTACTCACTATTAAATTGGAACTGATCAATCAACACTTACGTACACATATGGAAATGGCATTCATCAGAGATCAAGCAGGTGGGAAGGGAGAGGTGGGAATGGGTAAATTTACACCTAGGGGGTACAGTGCACACTATCTGGGGGATGGGCACACTTATAACTTTGACTCAAATGGTACAAGAGCAATATATATAACCAAAACATTTATACTCTTGTAATATTCTGAAATAATAATCATAAAGATCTATTCTCACATGGAATGGTTAGATAGAAAAGGAATATTTTTCTATATGTCCCAAATCTATCTTTTATTTTTAACTATTTTTTTAAAAAAATACAAGCTCTCAACCTCTAGCTCTCAACTAGTTTCCCTAGAACCACCTTTGTCCACCAAAATTCCTTTTGAACCCTTAACTCAGAATAATCTTCCTCAAAGTACAAATCATGAAATATTCACCTCTTCCCCCTCCCTGATCCTTGTGCTTGCTTAGAAACTTTTATCTGCTTCCTCTTGCTCTTATGACAAAGACCAAAATCCTTGATATAGCTTATTGATACCACCACAGACTTGTACCACATCATCTTCATTGTCTGTACAATTGTGACCTGAACTTCCACAGTTACCAGAACTCATTTTCCTGTCTTCCCAACAGGGCTGCAGACCTGGCCTCTTTCTGTTCACTATTTGATTCTTTAACTATTACTCATTGATCACACCCTAGCTCTTCCCTAGCTAAGTCAAGAAATTCTTCTTTGATCTCTATGACTAGGTAAAATCCCCAATTAAATGAACATTTGTAGCACTGTGATGCATTTCTTTTTCTTCACACTAAGCACATTGGAACGTTATGTTTTACTTATGTAGTGATATGATTCATGCCTCTCTCACCCACTAGAGACTAAGCCGCATGAGTGCAAGAATCATGTCTGGTTTTCTCTCCATTGTGGCATCATATCTCAAAAAGGCTCACTGAATGAGGGAATAAAACATTGTTCTGTTTTCTACACATGGTGACAAGCTGGGTAGCAATGTAAGTAGACATGAAGGAGTTTCCAATTTAAGTTTCTGATAGAGGCTTAAGTCTCTCCAAATGACCAGTGACTAAAGACAGGAGATTCAAAGTGTCAGGTTAATGTAACCTCTTATTAACTCTAAGATGTCACTGTTTTAATGATCATGGGGAACTTTCCAAGATATTTTCACCCTGTTTCCCCCCAAGAACCCTTTTTTCAGATGATTGAGTTATACCTAATGAGGGAAAAGACAAGGTGAACCAAGATGGTGACAAGTTTACTCTGATTTGGGTGAGAGTGTAGTTTCATAGTCTCCGTGGGCTGAAAAATTTTTCAAAATCAGAGTAAATTAGCTACATAAACCATGTATGGGTTTTTCTTGAACCATGGACTGATGCAACATAGTCTATTAATTTGATGAAATAAATGGAAATAATTTTTTAAAGCAAAAATGCTTTTATAAGTATAGCTATCAGTCAACTGTATTGTTTTTTCTTATAATTCTAAGTGAATATAAGTCAGAAGTATGTATTGTATAGTTTTCTCACTATCTTCCCAAGGCAAACAATTTAATTCGGTTCAGTAAGGTTGAGTTGACTCAAAAATTTTAATTTGGGATCTTCACACTTTATTCTAAAGATAATTAAAATATTGTAAAACATATCTAGGAAAATATCTGATGATGTAATTTGCATAGTATAACAAAGTATTACATTTAGCTAAGAGTCAGGAGCTTTCATTATTTATCTGACATACTGAACATGATATAGTGCTTGGTTGGTATCTCCTGCCAGAGTATTGCTTCTAGACAGGCTAATCTCTACTCCTAGAATGACACCCTGTGGCTGGAGATATCAATAGCAGAATGCTCGCCTGTCATTCTCCTCTTCATCTTTTTGAAAAGATAGTCATTTTAAAATCCAATTTATGTACAGTTTACAGAAAAAAATCACTTTAATGTTTGAAATGGATTTAATAGAGTTAGCATGAGCAAAGAAAATATTTCAATATTTATAGCTCAATCTATGAGCTATCTATGAGCTATGTCAGTGTATACCTTAACACATAGCAACAATTCATTACACAAGTGGGTAGGGATTTTTCCTTTAAGAATAGTTCGTAACATTTCATTGTGTTTGCAACTCAAGGTTCATATTCATCTCTAAGTGGAGCCTGAAGACAACACCAAGTAATCTCTAGCAGCCATGTTAGTATTTCTATTTTACAATTATAGAAAATAAAGGTCAGTGAGGATTACAAGAATTTTCTAAGTCCTTTGGCTAGTAAAATGTTTGGAATAAGCTCTTCATTGAGGCCTTTGGGATTTAAAATATATTGCTTTCCCCAGGGAACCTTTCTATAATAAAATAGACTAGTAATTACAAATTTAGGCCTTAAAGACTTGGTCATTTGAAATATCTTCGCTATTATAAAACAAAAGAAAATGTTTTGCTACCAAAGAGATAGGATGTTGCCTTACTAGCATGTTCTTACCCTGTTATCTGTCTCCTATATAAATCATGTCAACCTTCAGGACTGATCAACACGTACCTCCCTTGTACCTTCATTCATTGTAAACACCTGTGAACCTCTGATTCTCTGAACATTTATTGAATTACTCTCTATGTATTAGCTGGCAGTGAATCATTGTGATGTCTAGCAATATTATGTTTTTCTTGAACCCACTTAAATACTTCTTGTATTTAACTTTCCACCTGTTCATCTTCCCGGGTTAACACTGCGAATGAGAATCACATTGTTTGCTTTTCCTAGTCTATGCAGGGCTCTGAACAACTGTCAGTGAATAGTAGGTGCTTTTGTTAATTTGATCCTAAATTATCCTGAAAGGAGGACTAAAATAATTATAATGTGGTTGTTTCCACATGCTGTCACATTTTAACATTTATATATTTAACATACAAATGGCTTTTGATTCTGAGCAATCTCCTCATAGCTTAATGTATACGTACATTGCAATATTGTATCAAAGCAGAGTAAAATTTTTATGTTACAAATGTATATAATGTAGTTTACCATGTTTTATGTATGTTACAGAAAAAATATACATGTAATTAAACACATTTTAATAAATTAAACTAAAAAGAAAAAATATCTTCTTTAAAAATTATTCTTTATTATCCAATGCTTTCTATCACTGCATTTTATTTAATTTGATAAAAGAAAACCTGTTTACTTTCATTTCTTGTGTGTCCTGAGTGTTTACCATGGGTCAGGATGAGACAGCCTCTGATAGAAGGATGTGTATATAACTTCCTCTGCCCTGCTGTGCCTGAATTTGCTGCTGCCTTGGAGTAGCTCAGAGCGTAAAGGGAAAATAGGGTGAAAGAGATTTAAGAAGCAAAGGCAATCAGATGGGTGAGGGAGTTGTATGCCTCTGAAACTTTGAGCAAGCTCTGTCTTCCTAATTATCCTGAGTTCCTTGTGCAATCAAAGCTAGAACTTCACCATTTCCCCTATAAAATAAACATTTTAAGTCCCATCCCTGGGTTATATGATCCAGATTTTAAAAAGTCATGCATACACTTTCTTTAAAATTAAACATATTTATCTCTAATTACACTTTAAATGCAATTTAAGTGCTAGTTTAAAGGGCTTCCATAGCTCGACCAACTTTGTAGTTGGATAAATGTTTAATTTTTACAGCTGATATACCTTGTCCACAGTACAAATAAGACTTTTGAAAAAAATGATAAAACTACCAGCAATACAACAAAAAAGTCATTGTAAAGGAAGAAAAAAAGATGATAGGATATCTAAGTTATGTGGTTACCCCAATTAGTGCTGGTATTTTCACTGGGCTTTTGCTCTCTCCTTTTAGTTCACGAAAGTGAAACACATAATAAGGTGGTCCACATGGAAACTGTAGAAATAAATTTAGTTGCATTCAATGATTCACAGAATTCAGGGTTTTAATCTGTACATTAAGATCATTAGTGTCCCCTAAATTTACACAAATAACCTAACATCCAAAGAGGTCTCACAATCAATTTTTAAAAGTTTCCCAAATAAAAAGCCAAGCAATAGAAAGCACAGCCTCCTATAGTCTCAGGTTTAAAACTGAAGGCTTCCAAGAGATGAACAAAGCTATGAGACCGGGAGTGTGCACGTGGCTAATCCCTGGGAGACAGAGCAGCCAGACCAAAGATAGCACCTTTTGGTGGAGGAGAGATTTTTTAAAAACTTGATCGTATAAGCTGCTGACAACCATTGGAGCTCAATTAGGTTTGGAATTTCACTTTGGAATGGCTAGTGTTTAAATTGCCATCTACTCCTGACTCACACTTATACTTATTTTATGAATCCCAATTATGGCTATAGTGGTGAAAGCCACATACCTGGTTATGAAACAAGGTATGAAATATGTTTTATAACCGTGGGGAAAATAGTCTCGTCAACCACAAGATTTAATTCACTGTAGTCTCATCATCTATAATATATGATGACATGCAGGCTCAGCTGCCAACCACTGATATTAATTATTGAGACTTGATTGGGGTTAACTGCTTTTGCTTAAGGTTTCAGCATTCTCTAATTTCAGCTGTCTCCATGATTCAGTGCTTTAAGTACTTATTAGAAATGACGAGATATGCTAAATATGACTCTAGAAAAACCCAAGGAATCTACTGAATAGGATCTTCTTTTCTAGTATATCTACATATGGGATTCTTTTAAACTGAAATACTTCCTCCTAATTGTGTCCAATATATGCCTGTGCTTACATAAAAGCAATAAGGTTCCTTTTCCTGTATTTTTGAAACTATATTATTATCTATTATAGGATATAACCTATTGGGTTTCTCTGCATTTTGATGGGTAGTCCAGATATGATGACATCATTATTATTAAAAAGGAATTATCATGATAATATTTTAATATAGTTCTTAGATGACATCACATAGCAAATATCTTAAATATTCATAAATGTAGTATAGATCAGTACATTCATTATTTTTACCATTACTATACATCATAAGATTTATTTTTAGAAACAAATACATGCTTATGGTCTGTAATTAGCCAAGTTAAGCTAGGTTCAGAGAAAAGCAAAAATAAAATAAAATAAAAGATAAAAGTTATAAACTAATTATTGAAAATTACCCCATTACATAAAGAAGGCATAATGTAGTTTTAAATCGTATTGAGTTTGCCTTTAAGTATAAATTTATACATGTATTAATTACACAGTCAAAACTAGAAGTGCTTTTATTTCATGTTAGACTAATCATATTTACAAATAGTCTTATTAAAGAGCAATTAAAGACTATATTAATTAAAGAACAATTTTTCAATTTTTAAAACGTATCATAAATTGACCCATTTCCACAGTCTCAAGACTTGTTTTCTAAATATTTTTCAAAAATCTCAAAATGAGGGCCGGGCGCAGTGGCTCATGCCTGTAATCCTAGCACTCTGGGAGGCCAAGG
>VBSM01000483.1:2260673-2284567 GCA_008086735.1 Cheirogaleus medius
AAAAAAAAAAAAAAAAATCTCAAAATGATGATAAAAAATAATTGCATCAATACAATCAAGCAAATAAACCCAGAGGCAATAATGACATACTTGTCACACACCATCATGAACAAGGAGCATTTTTATATCACAAAAAACATGTTTATGTTTTCCAAAGATAACTAAATAACATATTTGCTTCTTTTGAAAATAACATTGCTTTTCTAAAAAACACCTAAACGGTTGTTTTCCTAAGGTGTTGAATTCCTTTAATTGATTTATATTCCTGCTCTCTCTTGTTAAGTGAGCATGCCTTGTGACATATTTTTTACATATATGGGGTAATAACAGCCCCTTATATATTGTCCTAAGTTGTTTATTCTTCACAGGAAGATGGAACCCATTAGTTAAAAGACTCGCTGGTGCCAAATTCAAAACTTTAAACATCTGATTGTTTTAAATATAGCCCAATCAAGATAATTTTAGCCATTAGACCCTGATACTTTGTATACCCCACAAAACCATCCTATCATCAGCTAGTCAGAGATAAGACAAACCCCAGAGCTGTAATGACCCCAAGATGCTGGTGTCCTGAACACTCCTCCATCTCGCTGGGGAGCAACATCATCTCAACATGTAAACCCTATCTCTGAGCTCCCATCACCACCACCCCCCCAGTGGTCCCTAGCCTTCTTCTACTTCTGGATGGTGACCTCTGGATGATGATCTCATGCTGTGAGGGACTTCCCCACATGCAAACCTCTCAAAGCATGGCCCCATAAAGGTCTTTGTGTGCTAGTGCCACCTCGTGGTCGTATCCTTTTCCTTGATCAGCTGCAAAATCACTCGAACTCACTACAATACTTTTAGATAAGAAAGAAACTGACAATTAACATTACTGCATACAAATTGAGAATCTCAGTTCCTATAGGATCCATATGACTTTACATTTCGATTGTTTTCTTTTTGTTCTCCTTTTTGTTCTTATTTCCTGGCAGAAATAAATTATTAACTAGGCTCCAGTGATCTGAAAAAGTATACCAATGTGTATTTCCTCCATGGACCCTGTTTCCCTCCTCGCCCAACCAGCCTTTTCCCCAAAGTTTTCATGAGAAAGACAAACTTTTATTTTTCTCTGCATAATTCTTCCCCATCGGCTTTCAGTAATATCTCAGATAATATTATAAACTTCAATATCAGGCAGAAATAAAACAATTCAGGGAAGTTATTTTGTGTTCCTTACTAAGCTTAAGTCATTTCCTATAGAATTTCAATTTTTATCCCAAAAGGCAAGTTTAGAACTTTTTTGTTATTGTAGTAAAAAGATAAAAATGTACCACCTTAACTATTTTTAATTTTGCAGTAGAGTAGTGTTAACTATACACATGTTCTGCTCTCTGGATCTTTTCATCTTGCATAACTGAAACTCTATACTCATTGAACAATAATATAATTTTTCTCCTTCATTCCTGACAATCACCATTCATCTCTGTGTTTCTAAGAGTTTGCCTACTTTAGATGCCTAATATAAGTAGAATCATTCAATGTTTGCTTTTTTGTGACTGGCTTATTTCACTTAGCATTATGTCTTTAAAGTTTATTAATGTTGTAGAATATGACAAAATTTCCTCTTTTAAGCTAAATAACATTCCATTGTATTATATACCACATTTTCTTATCCATTCATCTGCCAGTGAACATGTAGGTTACTTTTCACTCTTAGCTATTGTGAATAATGCAATATATATGCGTGTGCAAATATCTCTTTGAGATCCTTTGAGTTTCACATGTATACCCATAAATAGGATTGCTTTATCATTAATTATATTTTAATTTTGGGGGGGAACCTTCATACTGTTTTACATAGAGGCTACATCATTTTACATTTTTATCAACACTTCACAAGGGTTTTGATTTCTCCACATCCTCTCCAACACTTGGCATTCTCTGTTTGTTTCTTAAATAGTATCCATGAGTATGAGATGATATGTTGTTGTGGTTTTGATTTGCAGTTCCTTGATGAATAGTGATTCTGAGCATATTTTTCTAATACCTGTTAGCCATTTGTGTATCTTCTTTGGAGAAATATCTATTCAAGGCCTTTGTCTACTTTTAAATTTGTTGTTGTTAAGATGTAGGTTTTTAAAAAATATATACTGAGTATTAACCTTTCTTCAGATATATGGTTTACAAATATTTTTTTTCCATTTCATAGGTTGTCTTTTCACTCTGTTGATTGTTTCCTTTGCTGTACAGCAGTTTTTAAGTTTGATGTAGTACCATTTCACTATTTTTGCTTTTGTTGCCTGTGATTTTGGTGTCATATTTTTAAAACATTGTCAAAAGTTGTCATATTTTTAAAAAGTTGCCAAATTCAATGTCATGAACCTTTTCCCCTATGTTTTCTTCTGGGAGTTTTATCATTTCAGGTTTTACGTTTAAGTCTTTAATTCATTATGAGTTGATTTTTGTATATGGTATTACAAGGTAAGGGTCCAACTTTATTCTTTTGCATGAGGATATCAAGTTTTTCTAATTCTATTTGTTGAAGAAGCTATACTGTCTCAATTATGTAGCTTTGGCAGTCTTGCTGGAGATCATTTGACCATGCACATGAAATTTTATTTCTGGGCTCTCTATTCTGTTCCATTGGTCTATGTTTCTCATTATGCCAGCACCATACTGCCTAACTTACTATAACTTTGTAATATCTTTTGAAATCAAGTTGTGTGAGGTCTTCAGCTTTATTTTTTTTTCTCAAGATTGTTTTGGCTATTTGGGGTACTTTGAGATTCCATATGAATTTTAGGACGATTATTTTTCTATTTCTGCGGAAAATGCCTTGGGAATGTGATAGGGATTGCATTGATTTTTGTAGCTTGCTTTGGGTAGAATGTTCATTTTAATTATATTTCTTCCAATCTGTGAACTTTCATCCTTTTGGTTAAGTTTATTCCTAAATCTTTTATTCTCATTGATGTTATTGTAAATGGGATTGCTTTCTTAATTGCATTTTCTGATTATTCATTGTTACTGTATAGAAACACAAATGATTTTTTGTTTGTTGATTTTGAATCTTGCAACTTTACTGAATTTGTTTATTAGTTCTAATGGGTTTTTTGGTGAAATCTTTAGGATTTTCTACATATAAGATTATGTCATTTGCACAATAATTTTACTTCTTCCTTTCTAATTTGGATGATTTTTATTTCTTTTTCTTGCCTAACTGCTCTGGCTGGAATTTCTAGTACAAGTTTAGAGCTTTCAGGAGTAGAAGATATTGTTCTTTCATTACAGAATGATCATACTGCTTTCACTTGTTGGTAGATGTGAGCTTTAAATTACTTTTCCATTTGGAAGATTCATAGTCAATGATTAATGACACATCAATCTGGTTCTTTTAGTACTAATGATAACAATATTACTAATTTACTGTTTTTATTTTATAAATTACCACTCCCTATGTAATTTCACTTTACTCAGTCATATATCTTTTCAAAATAGAGGTATTATTGTATGCCTATAACTGTATGAAAGTAATTACCTCAAAATATTAATGATATTTATGTTTTCATTAAAAATATGTTAAAATAATAAATGTTATAAAATATAAACCTTAGTTATCTTCTGTGAAAATAAAAGCACAAGTCTATGAGATTCACTGTACTGGATCTCTGAGACTTATTTATAAGCAATTCAGTTTTGAAAAGATCTTTTTTTAGTCTTATTTCAACTTAACCATAAAGTCCTTGAATATCTCACTGCTTTCACATTCAATGTGCATCTGTCATCTAGTGATTAATCATATAATGACCTTGTTGAATGTTAGAGTGACCTTATTAGAAGTCCCGGTAAAGAGAAATATCATTTTTGTTACTGGAAAAATGTTCTGCTTTTTCATCATAGTTCATCAGATCTGACTTAACAGATAATAAAACTTTTTATAGTTTTGTTTTTTCTTTTCTCCATGTAGACCTGTCTTCACTTAAGATTTAAAAATGCCTACTTTGTGCATAATACCATGCAAGCTAAATTAAATTATCCCTCTTTATTATATTGGCATATATCATCTTTAACCATTTTCACAATGTTACTTTGGCTATTGAATTATTCATTCGAACAGGGTTAATTGAACACTTTGGATAAAGAGCACTGGACTCAGTACTGGGCTGGAAAACATAAGTAAATGTGAATGCAAAGATCTCATAACCAAGTCAGGTAACAGACACCAACCCTTGAGTAAAATACATTGTAAAAATATATATACTAAGAGGCCTAAAGTTTTCATTTTCTCTCACTGTCTTTGACTTCACATATCCTCTTCCTCTCTCTGAAGTGTTTTTTACCATCATTCATTATTAGACTGTTTCTAGCATCCTTCAAAACTGCACAGATAAAACCTCCATTATGAAGCTTTTATTCTTTTTTTCAAAGTCAGGGTGGAAGTGGAGGGTACTCCACCTTCTTGTTGTTACACATCAGAGCACTAATCAAATTAATTTTATCATGTATTTATCTCTTTCCACTGAAATACATTATTAGTGAGGAGTTTTAATAGTTCCTTGTGTATCCTCAACTAAGCCTCACCATAGAAAGTGCTAGAAGGTGGTTAGGTGTCTAAATGAAACAATGAGTCCTAGAGTGTGAGACAATACAAACATCAGAACATATAATTGTGCTGCTATTAAAGGTGAGGTAGGGAGTAGTCAGGAAAGCATGCTGGAATTGATGACTTTTGAGGTAGAACTTTTTGAGGAAAAAAAAGAAAAGGGCATGTTGGGGAAAAACAGTTCATTACACAGATTATAAATTACAGAGTTTTAGAAATCTCTCTACTTTTTTTTGGGATAACTATGTTCTCTTATTTTAACTTTTCCCTAAAATCTCCTTTATACCTTTGGACATACTTACATATTGCATTTTCCAAATCTGCTACATAATTCGACCAAAAATCTTCCTTCCTTTTTTCTCCCACGCTCTATATGTTTTAAAGTGGTCACAATGAAATAAAACTAGAAATCAATAACAGAACAAATGTTGGGAACTGCACAAATTCATTGATATTAAACAAATGCTCAAATATCAGATGGTCCTGAACAATGAATGGGTCAATGAAGAAATTAAAAAGAAAATTTAAAAAAACCTTGAGACAAAATGAAAATGGAAACACAATATACCAAAACCTATAGAATATAGCAAAAGCAGTATCTAAGAAGGAATTTTATAGCAATACATTCCTATATTGAAAACTGGAAAGCCTTCAAATAAACAACCTAATAGTATACCCCAAGGAAGAAGAAAAGCAAGAACAAACCAAACCCCCAATTAGTAGAAGAAAACAAATAATAAAGAAATAAAGATCAGAACACAAATAAATGAAATTAAGAAAACATTGCAAAAGATAAAATTAAAAGTTGATTTTTTGAATAGATAAAATCAACAAATCTTTAGCTAAGAACAAAAGAAGACTCAAATGAATAAAATCAGAGATAAGATGGAGATAATACAACTGATACCAAAGAAATAAAGGATTATTAGAGACCATTATGAACAATTACATGTCAACAGATTGGAAAACCTAAAAGAAAAGGATAAATTCCTAGATACATACAACCTACCAAGAATGAACTATGAAGAAATATAAAACCCAAACAGACCGATAATGAGGAATGAGATTAAAGCCGTAATAAAAAGTCTGCTGTCAAAGAAAAGCCCAGGACCTGACAACTTCAATACTAAATACTACCAAACATTTAAATGACAAATGTTGATTCTATTCAAACTATTCTAAAAAATTGAAAAGGAGAGAATACTCCAAAACTCATTCTATGAGGCCAGCATTACCATGCTACCAAAACCAGATAAGGACACAACAAAAGCAACAACAAAAGAACAGGCCAATATCCCAGATGGACATAGTTGCAAAAATCCTCAACAAAATGCTAGCAAACTGAATTCAACAACACCTTAAAAAGCTCATTCATCATGGAATTCATCCAAAAAATGCAAAGATATTTCAACATATGCAAATCAATAAATGTAATACATTACATTAACAGAACCATTTCCATAGATGCTGAAAAAGCATTTGGTAAAATTAAGTGCACCTTCATGATGAAATTCTCAATAAAATGGAATAAAACGAACATATCTCAAAACAATAAAGGCCTTATGATGATAAACTCATAGATATCATACCAAATGAGAAAAAATAAAGGCCTTTTCTCTATGATCTGGAACAAGACAAAGATGCCTACTTTTGCCACTTTTATTCAAAATAGTGCTAGAAGTCCTAACCAGAGCAGTTAGGCAAGAGAAAGAAATAATGAGCATCCAAATTAGAAAGGAAGAAGTCAAATTGTACTTATTCACAGATGACATAATCCTATATTTAGAAAAACCTGGACTCCACCAAAAAATTGTTAGAACTAATAAACAAATTCAGTAAAGTTTCAGTACACAAAAACCAACAAACAAATACCAGTAGCATTTCTATGCACCAACAGAGAAAAATCTGAAAAAGAAATCAAGAAAGGAATGCCATTTACATTAGTATAAAAAAAAAAAAAGGACCTAGGGACAAATTACCTAAAGAAGTGAAAGATCTCTACAATGACAACTGTAAAACAATGATAAAAAAAAAATGAAGAGGACATACAAAAAAAAAAATGGAAAAATATTCCATGCTCATGGATTGGAAGAATTAGTATTGTTAAAATGTCCATAGTACTCAAAGTGATCTACAGATTCAATGCAATTTCTATCAAAATAGGAATCAAAATTGCCTTCTTCATAGAAGTAGAAAAAACGATCCTAAGATTTGTATGTAACCACCAAAGACCTCAAATAACCAAAGCAATCCTCAGCAAAAAGAACAAAGCTGGAGGCATCATACTACCAGTATTCACGGTATACTACAAAACTATAATAACCAAAAAAACATGGTATTGGCATAAAAATGGGCACACTAACCAATATAACAAAACAGAGAATCCAGAAATAAACCTATGCATTGACAGCTAACTCATTTTCAACATAGGTATCAAGGACATACATCAGGGAAAGAACAATCTCTTCAACAAATGGTACTGGGAAAACTGGATACCCCATATGCTGAAGAGTGAAACTAGACCTCTCTCTCTTACCATATACAAAAGTCAACTCAAAATGGATTAAAGACTCAAAGGTAAGACTGAAAACTATGTAACTACAAGAAGAAAATATTGGGAAATGCTTCCAAGCATTGGTCTGGGAAAAGACATTTTAGGTAAGATTTCAAAAGCACATTCAATAAAAGCAAAAATAGATAAATGGGATTAATTACATCAAGCTGAACAGCTTCTACACAGCAAAGGAAACAGTCAATAAAGTGAAGAGACAGCCTACAGAATGATAGAAAACATTATCAAACTACTCACATGACAAGGTATTAAGAACCAGAATATATAAGGAACACAAACAATTCAATAACAAAATATCAAATAATCTGATTTAAAAATGTGCAAATGATCTGAATAGACATTTCCCAAAAGAAGACATCAAATGGCCAACAGGTATATGGCAAAATGCTCAACATCATTAAACATCAGGGAAATGTAAATAAAAACCATAATGAGATGTCATCTCACCCTGGCTAAAATGGCTGTTATCAGAAAGATGAAAAATAATATTAATAACTGCTGATTTGGATGTGGAGATAGAGGAATGATAGTTCACTATTGGTGGGAATGGAAATTTGTGCAGCCACTGTGAAAAATAGTATGGAGCTTTCCCCAAAAACTAAAACTAGATCTACCATATGATTCAGTTATTTCACTGCTGAAAAAAAAATCAGTATATCAAAAAGATATCTGCACTCCCATGTTTATTGCAGCACTAATAGCCAAGATAGAGAATCAATCTAAGTATCAATCAATGTATGAATGAGTAAAGAAATTGTGGTACATATATACAAAAGAATATTATTCAGCCATTAAGAAAGAATGAAAAATTCTGTCATTTGCAGTAACGTAGATGGAACTGGAGGTCATTACATTAAGGAGAATAAGCCAGATATAGAAAGACAAATTGCACATGTTCTCACTCACATGTAGGAGCTAAAAAAGGTGGTCTCATGGATGTAGAGATTAGAATGATGATTAGATTAGATTAGAGATAACCAGAGGCTGAGAAGGGTAGTGGGGAGAGGGGGATGAAGAGAGGTTGATTAATGAGTACAAAAATACAGTTAGATAGAAGGAATAAGTTCTAGTGTTTGACAGTGAAGTAGTTTGACTATAGTTAACAATAAATTATGTATATTTCAAAATAGCTAAAAGGGAAGATTTGGAATGTTCCCAGCACAAAGAAATGAGAAATATGAGAAGTGTTTTAGGTGATGGATGTCCTATTTACCCTGATTTGGTCATTATACATTGTATTCATGTATCAAAATATCACATTTACCCCATAAATATGTATAATTATTATGTATCAATAAAAACCCAGCATGACCAGAACTTAATGTGCCCTGTTTCCCATCTCAACCCCTACTTTTAATCTGTATTACCTGTCTTAGCCAAATCATTTACCTACTCATCTAAATCATCTGGATATCATCTTTGACTCTTCCTTCTCCCTCAAACCACATATTAATACTTTATTTCCACATCTCCATGACTCTATCCTGAAACTATGTGGAGGAGTGGCACAGAGCAGAAAGTGATTAGAAATAATCTTAAGACCTGTTAAGCATTCCTTGTGCATTTTGGGAACTTTAAGGGGAAAAAAAAACAAAACAAAAATTATGACTTTCTCATAAACAATCAGGCTTAAATTTGAGTTGGATATTAAAGATAAAGTTGAATGTGGGAGACTGTGTCCAGTTGAGGTCACACATGCTTGCCATTGGGGCACCATATACTCCTGTTTCTCTCTTAATGGTTCTTATGTCACCAGGCTAGTGTAGTGGTCCAGTAAGTCTAAAGTAAGGATAGGCACAAAGGCCATCAGTTATGTGTCTCAGCATGCATTATGTTTTCTGAAGTCTCCTCTAGAAAACCAGTGATTTTAAAATGTGTTTCCACCAGATTAGAGCCTTCCACTACAAGTTGGAAGTCACTAGTAGGATTATAAGGATTTGGTTGGTCGTCTTGACTTCCAGGTATAGTTTGTCATTTACTTACATTTCTCCTTTAATCTCTTTTATACTTTCTCTCTATCACTTTTTGCCAATGATCACAAAGGATAAATTTTTCTCTACTCTTTCTGTTCTTTTTTCTCCTTCCCTTTCTTCTATTGCCTTTATTCTGTTACCTCTTTTTTCTCATATGCTGTTTTTAGCTCATGTCTTCATTCATTTATTAACTAAAAAAGCATAACTAATAAGCATAAGAGTATTGATTGTTAATTTTTTGCTCTCTTTGAAAATGGAAGCATTATACTTTGAAATGAAATTTGGACATTCACATTAACACACACGCACATAGATACTCATTGGGTCTTGATAACACAGTGCTTACTTCTTTAACTGGAGATAACGCACAATGAAGTCTTGTTTGACCCCAAAGTTACAGCTTCATGCTCAGTTGTTCTTTGTCAGCTTCATCTTATTACCACTACATTCAAGCCTCTTACTCTACTTTTCTCAACAACATCCCTGGTAGACAACTTGATTTCTACTTCAGAACAGCCTACTACTCTGTTTATCATTTGCTCTGTAGCTCTCCCAGCATCTTCTTTAGGAAGCCTTCTTCAAACTCCTCACTTTCACTTAGTCCTCAACTGGGTTAGGTGCTCCTCTTATGCACTTGTGCAGATTATTTACCAGACTGCATTATAATGATCAATTTATGTGTCCTTGTCTCATACGACACTATAAGAGACTTGAGGGGCAGGGATGGTATCTTACTATTACATTGGCATTCTTAGCACTTTGAATACACCTTGATAATATTGGTAATAGCTTATAATCATACAGTACTCCCTGTAGGCCAGATCTTGTTCTAGTTAGTATATACTGACATATGCAATTCTCACACATAGTTTTGAGGTTGGTACTATTAGCTAATTTTATAAATGATCCAGAAAGGTTTAATGACATTTCCTAGTTCTGTTGCTTTCAAAATGCATGGCCTTGAAATCCACTAGAATTTTAATCCTGGTGATTTTTCTTGAAAGCCTATGCTCTTAACCTCCACATTGCATTACTTCAGTACAGATTATAGGCCCTGCTATCTTATGGATACCTTCCATGTTATCAGATTTGAGGATACAAACCCATGATAATGGTTGTTTTTACTGATATAAGAATATAAATGAATCCTGATGGGTTGGAATGTTTTTGTCTAGGTATGAAAGTCCAGTCACCTTCTAAAATACAGCTATTACAAGAAACTGTTGAACTGAATACAACTAACTTTTCTAATGGAACTTATTTTATGCTGATGGCTCCCAAATTAGAAATTAAAATGGCATGATGTGATAATAGATGTAATATAAATAAAAATAAATCCTCTAGTTTGAAATGAACTGTCACACAGGGATGTGAGCCACATGGCAATACAAGCATTCAAGAGACTATCAGGAATTCTACAGAAAGAATATTTGTGCTCAGGACCTAGTATTTATTAATAATAGCAAGTAGAATTTATTTTGTGCTTATTAAGCACCATATTTGTTTAAATACTTTATAAACATATCATTTCCCCCATTTTGCATATAAGATAACTGACGTTCAGAGGAATTGAAGTAACCTGCTCAAGATCACAGAACTAAATGCAACAACTATTTATTGATTAAATAAATGCCTCAGCACTTGACAGACCAACAAAAATGTCTAGAATATTCCGATTCTTAGATTCTAACCTGGATTGATAATTATTAATATCATATTTGTGATAGAACATGATGTTTTGAATAGCTTTTATATACTTAGAAAAATTGATACTTTATGTGAAGAAAGCCTCCTCAGTTTAGATGGTACAACTCATTTTTCATGTCTCTTTCCAGTTATACAATATTCTCCACTAATTTTGTCCATATGAGATGTGGATTTTGAAATGAACAATGTAAGGAAAAAAGGTTTTGATGGCACTTTCTTTTTTTGTTGGCAAGGGGAAGCAGATATATTTGGATTCTAGGGATGACAAGTCAAGTTCCTGGTACAGAAGTGGTAATGATCCTGGCAGGTGTGACTGAGAGTCACCAGTGTCAATCTTGTCATCAGATCATTCCCTGGCCTGGTTTGGGTGTTGTTCCTGGAAGCTAAACTTTAAGTCCATCTCTGTGTCCCTTCCCAAGATTCTGTGAGTCACCTAATAGATTCTGAGAAATCTTTATTCTGTTTAAAGTAACCAGAAAGACTTTTGTGTTTCTAACAAAGAGTCTGCTCAATACACATACTTTAAAAATAAACTCAGTCCCTCTGAACTAAAGAGGATGTGTTAAATATTTTTGCATGCATGTTGGAGTTGCTTTTATTTTTTTAGCAGATATAGGTACTGGCTTTTTCTTCACTTTTCTAGATTAAACTTACTGTTTTGTAAATCATTGTTGAGAAGTAGCTGTCTCATCCCATTGATGATTTTAGTTTTCCTACTCTGGAAAAATTCTGATCCATATTCCCCATTTTGTAGAGGCAGATGGACACACCTAACACAGGGATAATGTAATGTCTGCTGGTACTTGCTTCTATTTCCACATGCATTTCCAAATATATATTTATTCTCTTTCTTGTTTTTATAAAAATGACTAAATATTTCTTCCAATTCCATGGAGAATAATCAATATTACTGACTGGTACACTCTCAAAGAAAGACTCTCAATAAAATAACACTTCAATTGCTGAAAGCAAAACCATTGAAAAGAAATGTACTGACAGTCACCAAGCTAATGATATAACTAGGTAGCAACAAATCTTCTCTGATCACCTTAAATATGCTTTGACAATGTCACCAGTTGGACCACTAGATTGGGCTCTTTGTTATGGAAGAAAGTGCCACAAAAGTACTAAAATAAATTTAAGTGTTAGAATCTATTTTCAGATACAGATCTGTGATATAATCTTGGGATGTAAAAACAAAGCTTATTATCAAAAACTAAAATAATAATTATTATTATAATAAAATTTTAAATTATTTTTATTCTTTAGAGACAGGGTCTCACTCTCCCAGGCAGGAGTGCAGTGGCCAGATCATAGCTGACCATAACCTCAAACTCCTGGGCTCAAGCCATCTTCCTACTTCAGTTTCCTGAGTAGCTAGGTTTCCAGGCACATGGCCAGCTAATTTTTCTTATATTTTTAGAGACAGGGTATTGCTATATTGCCAGACTGATCTCCAACTCCTGGCCTCAACTGATCCTCCTACCTTGGTCTCTCAAAGTGTTGGTATTACAGGAGTGAGCCAATTATAATAAATTTATCCAGAAAAAATTCTTTCTTAATTTTGTTGAGAAGACTTTTATAATGGCAACAAGTTCATGTGTGATTTTTCAGCTACTTTCATGAAAATTTGAAATTATTTTGTTTTGAGTTGGAAGAAATAAAAAAGGACAAGGTCTTAGTCCATTTGTGCTACAGTAACAAAATACCACAGAGTGAGTAATTTATAAACAATAGGAATTTATTTTTCATGATTCTGGAGGCTGAGAAGTCCAAGCTCATGGTGCTGGCAGAAATGGTGTCTGGGAAGAGTCCAATCTCTGTTTCCAAAATGGCACATTGTTGCTGTGTCCTTCAGAGATGACAAATGCTGTGTCCTCATATGGCAGAAGGGACGGAAAATCAAGAGAGCACTCTCTATAACTTTGAGCCCTTTTATGGGTTCTAATCCCATAAAACACTTTCCAAAGGCCACACCTTTTAATACTGTTGCATTGGGGATAAAGTTCAACAAGAATTTTGGAAAGGACTCCCTTATTCAAACTACAACACAGAGCAAATAAAAAATAGCTATCACAATTTATTTTACTTTGGGAAAAGTAAGTACTTTTATTATTACTTTTAATTATAAAAAAATTACCTAAAAAATTTGACATTTACCACATTTTAATGTTTCATTTGTACAGTGCTAGATAATAAGCAGTAATTAGTTCTTTTTAGTAAGTCTATTGGCATGTTAGAAATAAAGTGATTTTATCTTAAGAGAGAAAATATTTTGTAAAAATTATATCTATAAATGATTTTTTAGACAAATAAGGCAGTGTGATGACTAAGATATCACTATCACATCTTAAGCTTGATGAATAAAATGAAATACTATTTGTTTCAAAGAGTAAAAAGAAATATGTTAGGAATTTATCATAATGCAAGTTGAAAATAATTCTCCTGGAACAGGTAGGTCTCTCTTAAATGCTTTTTTCAAAAAATCTGATTTTAAATCCTCTTGGGAAACTATATAGAGCAAATCATAAAACTTGCTCATGATGTTGAAATATAGTGTGTCCTGTCAAGTAATGGTCAAAAAAATTGTTTTGAAATATCACTGTACGACACTCTAATGCGTGCGTGCATGGACTGAGACCATTTAGAAGAGACCAAACAGGTCTTCACATCTTTGAGAGCTTGTATTAGAGCCCTAAGACTGAAGTTATTAAGTACCACGAACTGGGTGGCTTAAAACACCAGACATTTATTTTTCCACAGTTCTGGAGGCTAGACATGTAATATCAAGGTGCCAGAAGGGCAATGTTCCCTCTGAGACTCTGAGCGCCATCCTTCCTTGCCTCTTCCTGGCTCCTGGTGGTGGCTGTTAATCCTTGGGCTTCCTTATTTCATAGGTAGCATCGCTCCAATCTCTGCTTCTGTTCATCTTTGACTTTCTCACTGTGTTCCTTTGTCCTCACATGGAGTTTCCCTCTTCTTGCAAAGACACTTTGTCTTGACTTGATAAAATCTGCCAAGATCCCATTTTCATAGAGGGTCACATTCATAAGTACTGGAGTTAAGACTTCAACATATGTTTTGGTGGCACAATTCAATCTATAAGAGACCCTTAGAGCATCACAATATTATATTACAAAATAATCATTGGCTTTGGGTAATATTGGCATATTAAAGCTTGAAGAAACCCTATGACATATTTATCCCAATCGTCACAATTTGCAGAGAGAGAAATTCTGTGTCAGGGGGAGAAATGACTGGACCAAAATAACCTGGTGAATTAATGGCAGAATGTGACTCAACCCCATGTTTGCATTTAGTTTATTAGCTAATTCTACCTTGAAATATAGATATTATAAAGTTGTTATGCTTAGCAGCTTATTTAAGGAGAAGGTAAAAGCATACCAATACTTTAGAAATGTTTTCATAAAAAGCAATACTGAGTATACACTTGCTATGCTAAGTATTTTAAATGTATTTTTCTGAACTCTTACAATAACCCAATAAGATATATTGACATTTTTTGAAGGGCAATGAAATTAAATGTCAAAATATTTAAGTAACCTGCTTAAGATTACTTAGCTAGTAAATGTCTAAACTGGGATCATAAGCCCCATTTACCTTTTACCAAAGTTCATGTAATTTTCGGCACATGAGGCCACTTTATAAAATAAAAGCTTAAAAATGTCTTTGGAACACTTAATACCATAAGCTTTAATTATTAAGACAATAAATTTATATGGAAAATTTATTTTCCTAGCAATGTTGCTGTTTGACACTAGGTAAATCTTTTAAATATTCTTTGAGTAGATTTTTTACTACAGCAAGTAATTTAGGTAGTTGAAACACATAATTTCTAAGATATTTTAATTTGTGTAATGCTAAAAATACATAACATATTATAATTCTCAAGTATTATATATTTACTTATCCAGATACTCCATTGCCTACCTATATAAAATAAGAAGAAAACATTCTATTTTTTCTTTTAAATAAGTTCCCTAAAACTATGTAAAAATATTACCAGTCACATACTACACCCAGAAATTCCTTAAATTATAGTAGTGAATATCTATTCCCATGCATGTGTGTGTACAACCATGTGCACACACAAACATGTATACAAGAAAAAATAAGAAAAAGAAATCCTTAACTGCTAAGTTAAAATCTATTATTGATTTTCCTCCTTATGTTTATGAGGCTCAAATTATCTACTAAGAGGCTTGCAAAACATTTTCTCTATTTATTCAACTGAATAATTAATCTAAATCTTATTAGATAAGTGACCATGTATACAGTGCTTTATTAGGCCCTCTGGTATTTTAGTTTAGTCTAGATTATGAGTTCATTGAGCAAAGAAACTGTTTTAATTATTTTTGAATTCTTAAACCCCAACAGTAGTTTGGCACAAAAGTAGGTACTCAATAAACATTTGTTGAACGAATGAATGAACTAATGAATGAGAAGCAGAAATCTCCTATAGTGACAAGCCATACAAGTGAAAAATATTAAAAGGTCAAATAAAGTCATATGAAGCATTAATATTTTGTATTGGTTGCTATTTATTTCCTTTCATTCATTCCTGGCACTGGAGATAGAACAGTGAACAAGACAAATAAGACCCTTGGCCTTATAAGGCTATATTTTCTGGTAGAGTCAAGCAATGAAAAATAAATAAACAAGCAAGGAAACCAAAAAATGCTAAACAAATAAAGAAAGAAGATATTAGACACTGAGGAATGCAGTGAAGAAAATAGGCCAGGGAAAAATAATAGAAATTTACTTGGCAATGGGAAAGGCAATGCTGATGAGGTGACTGTTGAGTTGAAACTCGAGTGATGAGAGGGACCATGCCATGTGACAGTGAGGGTGGAAAGTTATTGATGCAGAGAGGAGAGAACGTGCAGGGATCCTGAGTTGAGACCCAGCACTTAATGAAGCCTGCTTGGCTAAAGCAAGAGACATGGGAAAGAATCAAATAAGATTAGATCAGTGTGACTATAGCCTAAATGCAATGGTAAGACCTAATGTTTGTGTCCATCCTTCCTCCTGAAATTCATACGTTAAATCCTAACACCCAGTATAATGACATTTAGAAGTGGAGCTTTGGGAAGTGATTAGATTATGAGAGTGGAACCCTCATGAATGGGATTAGGGCCCTTATAAAAGGTATCAGAGAACATGTACCCTCCAGACGTATGAGGACATAGAGGAAAACACAACTCTTTGAACCAAGAAGCAGGCCCTCACTATACACCGAATCTGCCAGCACCTTAATTACGGACTTTCCAGCTTCCAGAATTGTGGGAAACAAATTCCTGTGGCTTAGAAGATACCAGGTTTATGGTATTTTATTATAATAGCCCGAATGAACTAAGCTAAGAAGACCATATAATATAATGCCAACTATTAATTGGAAGTGATTGGATGGTTTTAAATAATGGAGAGCATGTTCTGACTAAACTTTAAAAAGTTATTTTGGCTTCTAATGGACAAATGGGTTGTTGAGAGACAATTGTGGAAAGAAGGGAGTCTCCTGTCATAGTCCATCACAGATAATAGTAAATTAATAGTAAATTAAAGTGGAGGTTGCCGTTGATGTGAAGAAAACTGAAGACTTAATGTTATATTTGGTAGAAGATGTTCCAAGAGCCACCATTGGATTGGATGCTGGGGAAAGTGAGGGAAAAAGAGGCACCAGCTGATTCTCTCTTTGGGGATCTTATTGCTAAGTAACAAGATAGGTAACATAGCAGGAGGATCAGGTATTGAAATTATGTGGAATCATGGATATTATTTTGGATACAGTAGGTTTGAGATGTCTGTGAATTGTCCAAATGTAGATGAACAGACGTTTTTCAAAAGAAGAGATACAAATGGCCAACAGACATATAAAAAAATGCTCAACATCACCAATCATCATGAAATGCAAATTAAAACCACAATGAAATACCACCTTACCCCTGTCAGAATGGCCATTATATAAAAAGTCAAAAAGCAATAGGTGTTGGAAAGGCACCTTGATCAAGAACTTTCTAGGTTTTGGTGAAAAGGGAATGCTTATATACTGTTGGTGGGAATGTAAATTAGTAGAAACTCCATAGAAAACAATATGGAGATTCCTCAAAGAACTAAGAGTAGACCTGTCATTCAATTCAGCAATCCCACTACTAGGTATCTATCCAAAGGAAAAGAATTCATTATATCAAAAAGATACCTGCACCAAGATGTTAATCACAGCACAATTCACTATTGCAAAATATGGAATCAATGTAAGTGCATCAAGTGATGAGTGGATAAAAGAAATTGGGTGGATATATATATATATATATCCACATTTATATAACATGGAGTACTACTCGGCCACAAAACAGAATGAAATAATGTCTTTTGTAGCAACTTGGATGTAAATGAAGATCATTATCTTAAGTATCTCAGGAAAGGAAAAACAAATACCGCATGCATTCATTTTTAAGTGGGAGCTAAACGATGGTATATGGTCACACAGAGTGGTATAATCAACTTAGTACCACTAAATTATCCCTTACCATTAAAAAAGGGGGTGGGGGACATAAAGTAAAATTTGTTGTAAGTGTGCAACCCAGAGAAGGGATAGAAAATGAATTTGGAGTTCTTAGAGTACTGACATAGTAAATAGATAAGAGATGTTCCTAGGTTGAATCCAGGACATCAAATACATAGAGGTGAGTTAAAGGAGGAAGAAGCGGTAAAGGAGAGTCAGGTGAAGCCTTAGAGACAGGAAGGAAACTACAGTCTGTGTGTTCCCAGGAGTTCGAGGAACCAACTGTATTGAAGCTGCTGAGATGCTGAGACAGGTGTTAATAGACAGGGACCATCGGGATTGGCAAGATGGAGGCTCTTGGGAACCTTCATAAGGGAAGTCTTAGTGCTGGGAACAAGAGCCCAATTATAGTGAGATGAGTTAAAAATGGGATATCAGGAGCTGGGACAGCAACTGCCCAAAACTCTTGAGAAGTTTGGTTCTTTATGGAGGTAGTGACGTGATGGTTATCTTTTGGGAGGGGGAAGTGGGCCTGTGTGTTTCCTAGGTCTGCTGTAAGAAATCACCACACACTTTGTGGCTTAAAACCGGAGAAACTCATTTTTTCCACAATTGAGGATGCCAAAATATTAACTTAAGTTGCCTATTATGCTCCTTCTAAATGCTTTAGAGAGGAATCCCCCCTTGCCCCTTGCCTTCTGATGGCTCCAGGCACATCTTACCTTGTGGTCCAATATCTGCCTTCATCTCTATGTGCACATCTCTTCTATGTGTTTCTACAGCATTATAACTCTAGTTAGTAACATTATATTGTATACTGAGAATTTGCTAAAAGAGTAGACTTCATGGGCTCTCACCACAAAAATAACTAAGAAATGACTATGTGAGGATTTGTTAGGGACATAAACATGATTATGGATTGCAGCATGCACAATGTGTGTGTGTGTGTGTGTACACACACACCATAAGGGGCTCAAAGCTTGATCTGTAATTGTAACCAGAGGAATTAAAGATAGAAATTGGTTCAAGGAACAACTTAAAGGAAGAATCATCAAAATTTAGATACAGGAATGTGGTATAAAAGTTTTTGTTTAAATCAGAAACAAATGCATTTAGAAAAGAATGAATTTAATTCAGAAAGAACATTTATAAGAGAGTCCAAGTGTTAACAGCACTGCTTTACTGCATAAAAAAGATAGCACACGCCCACACTGACAAGCACACACACAATGGCCACAGTTACTGATCTTACAGTTATTATATTCTTGGGGGGAAAATAGCAATTTTTTCAGATGATTATCACATCATCACTATAAAAATTGATGACAAAGTTATTTGTTCTTAGGGAGTCAATAACTTACAGGGAATATTTAAGAGATCACTTGTTTTAGGGAGTAAAGCCAGACAGACCCTGTTTTCTGTTCTTTTGTTTATTCATCTCATATATGTGTGTGTGTGTTTTGATTGTTTGTTGTGGTAAGCATGATTACCTAAAATGAGAGCACGGCTTTGCTTCCATAGATGTCAAACCAAATACTTTACAGTAAAAGTTGTCAACTGTTGTGGATTTTTCTTTTCACTGTCATAGTTTTTAAAATAGAATTGGTTGCCAGCATTTAAATATAAGATTTAACAACAAACTGGCAGCAGTATGCACACACACCCATGTGACAACAATAGGCTGATCTATGCTGAGGAAGAGCTGCTGCCTTTATTGGGCTGAGTATACTCTCAGGTTGCCAATGTTGCTTCTCATTGTTTTAATCCAGTAGGCTTTCTGTTTTCTGACAAACAGTAGGAGATATTTAAATTTGCCACTTCTGCTCTAGTATTCTCACATTGAGTGACCTTGGATGACTAGCATAAATATGGAAATCTGCAGAGAAAATTAGTTTGGATGTGATCATGCACTTCAAAGTGGAGAGAGGGAAGAAATATTATGAAATTTATTTGAGGCCTGTTTATGAGGGGTCACAGGTGTGTCAGGTATGAGGGAGAGAAAGGAGAGCTGAACTTGGGAAAGAGGTTTGGACTTGACATATCGCACCTGACTGGCATTTAAGTAATGGAAAAAATTAATGTAATGGGAATGACTCAGCTCTCTGAGAAAGTTGTATAGAGAAAGGAGAGGAGAGGACCTCAGATTTGACCTTGGAAATTATCACAGCTAGATGTTGAGGTGGTGGCTGGCTGCATATTATCGAAAGAAACAGGCAGAGAAAGAATGAGTCAATTTTCTAGAAAAAGGAGGAAAGTGCATCATGACACATTATTTTTACTGTTTTGAGAGTATTTACAACACTGTTTCATGGTAACTTTTGAAGAAGCACTTTTATATATTTTAAATGATTTGTCATTTTAAAATGTCAAGCTGGCTTTGTCAAAATGATTGATGGAAATATACTGATTTCCTAAATGATAGGTGATTTATAAGTGCAAGATTTTGCAGCTGCATTATTTGCTACTGTAAGATTTTGATACATATGCACTAGTAGTTTCAGTACCAATTCAATAGCAATGTGCCTCATTCAATTACTATTTTATGACACAATTTGGCATTTTCGTGGGCTTCCAAGAGATTCTGGCACATATTTTAATTCTATAATATATGATAAGCTTTCAATTGAATCATGCAACCACAGAATGATAAATCTGAATCAGTTAGTCTAACCTCACTTAAAAATGAATTCTTAATTTTATAGACAATACGTGAAATCATCCGCCATATTAAACAAATAACACTTTACAAATAAATGTAAATGCCACTTTGATCACAATGCAAATCCTGATCATCTCCCACTTCCCTAGTGGTCAATCACTGTTATTAGTGTGTTATATATCCTTCTAGAACTATCTTTACCATTTACATATTTATGCATGTTGAGGTCTATCTATATGTTCTAAAAGAACAATATTCAAAACCTAGTATTAAATTAAAAATGCATTGCATACTAGTACATCTATTTTGATATCTTTATATAAAAATAAGTATACACATACAGAACAATACTACATATGTTCTACAAGTTCCCATTACTACTTCTTCTTCCTTCTTTCCTTCCCTCCTCCACCTTCTCCTTCTCTTCTTTTTCTTAACTATGTTTAGAGTGATAATCCTTATCTATATTTTAGGTTTAGATCTTTCTTCTGCATTCCTGAGCCACATTTCTAAGTGATTAGTAGATAGCTTAATCTAGTACTCCATAGACATCTTAAATGAAATATAAAAGCTGAATTTATTATCTTCCCACATTTACTTTCTCCTCCTCTGCCTTCCCTATTTTGGTTAATATACTATAATCTCCATAATCAATGCACATTTCTCAGCCTCCCATTCTTCTGGTCATTTACTGTCCTGTATCCCTAAATCACTTAGCCTTAATGTCTATCAAATCTACTTCTTTTTGTGTATTCATATTGTCACTTGTCTCATATCAGGCTCTTGTGCTTTTGACTTGGACTATTGCAATATCTCTGTACTACTCTTTCTATTTCTATTCTAGTGGTTCACACACTTTGTTGGGCATAAGAATTATCTGGGGAACTAGTCAAACTATAGATACCCTCTGCATTTTAATTGCTAAAAACGCTTAGGTTTGGGAAGGTAATGTCTTACTCAAAGTCACAATACAGACTTAATTAATAAGTTTCATTCTCTCAATTCAGATCTTTCCCATACTAGACCATATCAGTCCAGAGAATTTAGATCAGTTTAGTTTTCTTTTCTCTGGGGCACTGATATTATAATTATAGCTCTTAGTTTTTAAATATTACTTCCTTTGGGTTTTTCCAAAATTTAAATGATTTGCAGGCTGAGATTTCCAGTAATGCTAAAGGTCTATATGCAATCTTTTAATTTAAGGTGTGGTTTATTGTTATATTTTGTTTCTGATATATAAATCTTAACATTACATTATGACAAGAATAATTTTCTGATATTTTAGCTAATTCAAGGGGGAACTTAAGAGGAGGAATATGCCATCGATGATATTGAAAGAAACTGATTATTGGCATGGAAAATTTATGAAAGATTTGAAGATTTATAATGCTCTGTTAGGATTATGATGATATGTGAGTATTCAGGAGAAAAGATTTTTTCTAGTAGGCATATGTAAGCTAACAAAAGAGATTTATTTCATAAGTAAGAAAACTATTCAAAAATGGTGCTATCGTTGTTGAGAATTCTTACTTTAAAATGTTCCTTTTTTACAAATGTCTTCAAAGATTATTAATTATAAATAAGGAAATTGATATGACTAGTTATATTAATAGGATATTCTCCTTTATTCTATTTCCTTTTATTCTAATTTTCCCTACTCACTTCTATTTGATTTGATCAATTTTTCTGCCTATACCATCTATTTATTGCCATTTAGTGATACCTGACAATCTTCAGAAATAAACCATCTTGGTGGTGGGGGCTGTGTAGGCCCACTAAAATTAAGAATTAAGAGGCCAATGCTGAGATCAACAAGAGTAAACCTAATTGGTTTCAGTTCTTTGGAAGGACTGCCTTGTAGTGTGTTGTGAATTGAAATTATGTAACTCCCTTGTAATTTTTAAATTATTAAATTAAATTTGAATGTCTGTGTTTATTTGGGTTCTCCAGAAAAGAATCAATAGGAGATATTATTTATATCTATCTCTGTATCTATATGTATATCTATGTATATATTTAGGGAGAATTAGCTCAAGAGATTGTGAGAGCTGGCAATCACAAATCGATATGGTGGGCAGGAAATTCAGTCATGTTGCATTCTCCAAAAGAATTCCTTGTTCAGGAAACCTCAGTCTCTTTGTTGTCATCTTCTCCCTTTCTGCCCCTGCTTCCCCATCTCCTTCTCTCTCTCCTTTCCTTCCTTCCTCCTTCTCACTCCCCTCCTTCTCTCCTTTCTCTGATTAATCATTTTCCTTCTTCCCTGATATCATTTTTAATGAACTTATTCATCATTCATTCATTCATTAACAAATGGATTGATTATATTTACTTCACATTAGGGTTCATAGTCTCTAATTATCAAATCCAATGATATAATGTTAAATTATTGTTGGAAGCGATGGCTGAAAATTCTCTGGCAGTCTGGAATTTAGATTTTTGCTCTTGTATATTCTCGTAGATTTGCATTTACATTTAATACACTATTACTAACTAGTGGTCTAGAATTTAAAACAAAACAAGCTTAAAATTAAAATGTTAAAAAGTGACTAACTTAAATAAATAATGCTGTATTCACTTATGGTTTTAAATCTACCATTTACAGAACATTAAGAATGCATATAACTAAATTACATTGAACACAAGTAGAAAGAAAATTTTTTTCTTGATACAAAAAAAAGCACCTACCATTACATCTGATTTGCAACTAGATACAGTAATTTGTAGTTTACAAATAAAAATGCACATTTCAGGAATAAAAAGAAACAATGGTTTGGTCCTCTTAGAAAATGATGTTTTTTGTTGAGTAGTATTAAGATTTATGAGTTTTAAATTATAAAATTGCAAATTAGTCTAGTTTAGAGATTACTTACAAAGTAACCATTTTAGATTTATAATTTAGATTTATAATAAATGTATTTTTAATAAAAAAGTAAAAAACTGAAGATAGAGAATAGAATGCATGTGAAAAAATATCTTGCATCAAAAATATAATGATGGCAAATAAAAGTAGGATTTATTGTCAACCTACAAATAAAACGATGTGATCGATGTATAATTATTATAATTGAAGAAAGAACAAAAAAGCTCTATCTTATATAAACCCCTTAGTAGGAACTCAAGATTGAAAATCACATTGACTTATGTTTTCTACAGTATCCCAGACTTTTTAAATTGCCTTCTCTTTGAATGGAAACATTTTCATTGTTGGTAGCTATATGTAAGGGAGTTTGTATTGCCAAAAAGAGATTTGTGAAAGTATTTCCTGTAATTCCAAACATTTTAATTACCAACATTATCAGACCATCTATCAAGCAAATGACTTGCAGCTTATAAGTATATATTAACTATTTTGAAAGCTTTATAAGTTACTCAAAAAAATTGTGAGAATTTTACTTACTAACATCTGGCCACATTTTCAAGTTACTGCTTAAAACTCCATTGTAAAATCATACAGCACATCAGTAAATGTGCTTTTATCTCTTCATCAAAACTAGAAGTTTATGTCTGGCAAGATTCTTATATTTTACTTCCCAAATTCAGTAGTGACAAATCAGCATCCCTTGCTTGACACATATGTATGGTTACTCGCATACTGGTCATTCTTATGTTAATAAATGTAGAAATACAATAAAATTTTGATATTTTGTTGGGCAATGTGTAACAAATCTTGTGCCTCTAAGGCAATTTTTGTTCTAGACATTAAAATCTAATATTTTTGCACAAATCAAAATTTTCAGATAGAAATAAATTAATAGACTATGTCTACAAGTATGTTTCATTGCAAAAATAACATGGGGAAAGAAATATTTCTCCTTGATTATTGAAGTGTAAACACAAACATGGTAAACTATTAAAGTAACTTTTTTTTTTTT
>VBSM01000483.1:2288689-2311392 GCA_008086735.1 Cheirogaleus medius
CTTTAGTGAATTTTTGTTCCATGTCCTGGAATCTTTTTGTATTTTCTTTGTGTTTGTTGTCCAGTTGTTCTTGCAAGTCGTTGAATTTTCTTACAATCCATGCTCGAAATTCTTCTTCTGTCATTTTAGTGGTCTGATTTTGGTTGCTGTCCATTTCTAAGGGGCTGGGGTTCCTCTTTGGTGGTGTGCTTTCTGTTTGGGTCTCATATTTCCAGAGTTCCTTTGATGATTTCTTCCCATCTGGATCAGTTGTTGCTTCTTACTTTTAGGTGTTTGTTCAGATAATGACAGGCCCTGTTTAGTCTCTGAGCCAGTAGGTGGTGTTTGTGGGTGAGATTCGACCACACTCTGTACAATGAGTCAGTAGATGCTGTAAAAGGGTGCGCAGGATGTCCTCCCTGTCAGTGGGTGGCGCTTGCTCGGAGGAGCAGTCTACCCTGCTGTTTTTGGGTCCTGTAACCAGCTCTTGTTCCTCTGAAGAGGCACTCTAGTGCCTCAGGTGGTGGGTGGGGCCCTGGGATTTCCAGGTGTGTCCTTTTTCTCCACTTCAGAGAGGGCTGGTCTGGGAGTGAATCTGGGCGGAGCTGGGTTGGGTAAGCCTGCCCTCAATCACCACAAATGCTGTTAGCAGGGGTCAAAGTCCTGTTCTCTGTTTCTGGGAAAAGCTGTCAGGGAGGGGCTGGGATGGCCCCACTCAGTCAGAAAGTCCGCGTGTGGGGGTAGGGCTGTCTGAGACCTGCAGTCTGGAGCAGGCCTCACTCCTTTCCACCCTCCCCAACTCCGTGGCTTCTCTTGGGCCTCTGCCAGCCAGCCAGATGTCATGCCACCAGGTCTCCCCTGGCTGTGATGCAGGCCGGGAGGTTCCCTGCGCTGGGTCACTGCCTGGGCTGAGCACACGGACCGTCTTTGGGAGCAGGGTTGCCCTCAAGCACGCTGATCTGCCCCTGAAGGCACACACACCTTAGTAGGCTCCTTCCGAATATCCCTCTGTGCCCCGGGCAATGCAAGACCTGGGTGCAGGGGATCTGGTCTGCAGGTTTGACCTCTGGGCCCCAGAGTTCAATCCCTGACCCCACCAGGGAGAGGAGTGCCAGTCCTAATTCCCCCATGGAGAGCCCAAGCTGGGTCAATGTCTCTCAGCCTCAGGGTCTGCCCCATTCTGCTGGAATCACCGGGCCAGCAGCACCTGGGAAGGCTGGCAGGTAGGGAGCTCCCCATCTGAGTACCTCTCAGTCAGCTGTAGGGCCCCAAAAAGGAAGGTCCTATTCCCTGGAGATGCCTCCGGCTGGTGGCTATATTGTCTCTCTTGGTAGCCCCGAAAGAGATGGGGGAGGGGAGAGTGTAGCAATATGGCGCCTGCCAGGTGGTCGGGTCTGTGCACACGGAGGTGCCCAGAGGGGGTTGGGATCCTGGTTCCACATCTGCTACAGGCTTACCGCTCACTGGCGGACGTCTCTGGACTGGTGTCCTCGGGTCTCTCCAACTGCTGGGGAGCCCACCAGCAGTCCGAGATGCAAGGGAGGGGAAGTTAACCGCTCCACCTATCCTTGCCTCTGGTCTCCAAGCTGCTCACTCGGGAGGTCTCTTCTCCTGGTTCTACTCTGCAACCTCCTCCCGTGGAGTCTCCTGTAGCCTCCGGTACCCCTTCTTCCAACCCCTGTCTGATGTATGGTAGACACTTGCTTCTTTCTTCTAATATCTTCTAGAAGCTGTCTTTTCTGCAGAGACACTCTGTCTGGTGGTGTTTCTCGTCCGCCATCTTGCTGGAAATGAAACTTCTTAAACAAATCGGGCAACATAAGTTTTTAAAAATAAATGTTTATACTAATATTCCCTTGGATCTTTTAGGAAAATTCCATTAACATTATTATGTACAGTCAGGGACAATCCATTATTTCCCTGGTGAACCCTTAGCTTTCTTCTGACATTTTGCCATAGTTCATCCCTCTCTTGATTTTCTCCTTAACTCTTCATCTTTGATTTAATTCCTCATGTCTGCATTTAGTTCTTCCATTCTCTCTATGCTTTCCCTCTTGCCTTGAAGATTTTTAAAAATAGAATAGAGGAAAGGGAATAAACGCACTTAATTTTAATATACATATAATTTTCTTTTAAATCTCTCTGTTTTTTTTAACCCGCCCTATGAAACCTGTCCTTTGAGGTTCACTGTACTTAATATTAAAAAAAAAAAGGCTTAGAAAACAGTCCAGATGTAAACATTTCTGTAAGAAGGAAGATTTAGGGACCTCACATAAAACTTACACAGCTACAGGAAGCTTCTCCCAACTACAGAATCCTTTCTTGCTTTATAGAGTGTGACTCTATTTACTTTACTCAAGACTTCAAGTTTTGTTTTTAATTTGATTTGCCTATTGAGAGCAATGCAATATTTAATCAGCCTCTGTTTCCTGAGCTTTTTCCTCCCTTACTTCTGAAGCTTCCCAGATGTATGCACGGCAGGGTCTCACGTCCTGTTACAGACGTTAATATATTTCACCCTTGCAAGTTGTCCTTTACGACCGTTCTTCCATTCAGGTATTACAGAGTTCTCCATTATGCTGCAACCTTGGCTACTGTAAATTTAAGTTGGTTCAAATCATGTCTTTTTTCAGACAAAGTGCAGGCACCTTGTCTTCAACTTTCAAGGAGGCTGTCTTGTAACACCAGAGGAAGCTGGCAACTTTATGTGAAACACATGGTGAGCCCGCAACATTCACCAGTTAATGACCAGAATGCAAAGCAGTTTAAACTAGGAGGGAAATATGCTCTAGTGTCTGAAGGAAAACAAAACAAAATAAAAACAGTGAGAATAAAATTATGAGAATTAAGTCCAATGGATACTTCATCACAGCTTAAACAAATGATGGACAAAAAATAACTTCACTTCCTGTGAAAGTAAGAGCCTCTGAAAGCTTAGGTCAAGAAATTTGGGAGTGGATTGTGGATGGCTGGGGAAAAGATCTTGCAACTGAAAGCATATGCAAGGTACCAGAATCTGCCCCCACCCCCATAGCAATGAATTAGAAGAGATTGTTTATGCAAAGATTAATTTGAAGGCAGATTATGGTTTTTGGAGGAAATATTGTAGAATAATAATCTGTTGTAACTGAGAGATCATAGGTCATTCATTCAAAATCCAAAAGACAAATTTTATAAAACAGAAAACTGAGATATTCAATATAGGTTTATATTAAAATTATATCCATTTTAGAATATCTCTTAATCCTACTTTTTTTGTTCTTAATCTTTACTACTTGTCACTGATATAAAAATTGGACACAGATTCTTTCTGTTCCAGAACATTTTAACTATGCCTATAGAGACAAGGTCCTAAGAGAACATGATTTTTTTCAAAAAGTCTGCCTTTTTCCCTAAACTTTTTAATGTAAAATTTTCTCAAATTAAATAAAATTTTAAAATTTGGAAAAAATATCTAATTAACCACTTAATAAAGCTATAGATCTGGGTTTTCAGATTATTTTATTATGAAGTAATTTAAAATCTTTCACTTTTTCCTGATTGAAAATATTATATAACTGTAAACGTGGAAAAGACAAAATCTATATAAATAAGAGTTAAAAAAAATCATCCCTCATTCAACAATACATTCTGGTGTAGTTTCTCGCTTTTATACTTATTGGAATCATTTTTTATATGCAGATTTATAAATTATTCTATCATTTTAGCAATACGTTAGGACATTTTTATGTCTTTATATGTTCAGTTTATTTCAATAACTGCATAAAATTTTAGCAAATGTATGTATCTTCGTGTGTGTGTGTATTACCCCATCATTTAATTTTAAGAATTTATTATAAGTTATATATTAATAAATAATTGGATTTAAACATTTTTACATAAAGGCCTTTTCCTAAATTAAAAAAAAAATCATTTCCTTGGAAGAGATTGCTAGAAGTATCCAAAATATGCTAACATTTTCAAAGGTCAATTTTTTTTCCATAAACCTTTTGCCAATTTCTACTCTCCCACTGGTGTATGAGACTGCCTGACTCACTTCAGTTTTGCCAGCAATGCATTATATGGGCCATATTATTAGACCAGACCAGTCTAGAAAAGTCATTCGTTAATTTAGAAAACCATTTAAGATGGAAATCATTAAAAATAAATATTTCATAAATTTTATTTAAACTTGAAAAGTAAATTAATTTGTTTCTCTTTTGATTTAGCATCAAATGTTTCTCTTAGACTTGTTTCTTATCACCTTTCTTGCACATACCACACCTACCTTGCCTCACTATGACTTCTGTTTTTGTTTTTTAAATGAAGCAAGAATCAAGGACACTTGTGAAGCAGAGTGCAGAATCCTTCATATTTTTAAACATTTTGCTCTCTCTTTTTTATGTTGTGTTATCCAAATCTAATTTGAAAGATTTTTTTAAAAGGTTACCTTTCTTCCTTTGAAAGGATAAAACTTAATATTTATGAAAATAGCAACTTTCTCTTTTCAATTTTCAATTGTTGGTTTGGGTATTATTTAGGTAAAACATTCATACAACAATATAAAGTAAAACTGGGAATATTATCACTTTTTTTGGTAAAATAAGGGAAAAGACTGACAGCAAGGACTACAATATGGTGGAGGTTAATTCTATACTCTTCATACACATTATTTCATTTTTATTTTCCCAACATACTTTCGAGGAGAACATTATTTCCATCTTACAGACAAGAAATTTTAAATTTGGAGAGTTTGGATATCTTTGCCAAGGGAAATACACTAGAAAGTTCCTGAATTGAAATTTATGTTGATATAATAGTACTTTTAAGTAATCTACTGTCTATATTCCAATTTTGTCAGTTGATCTAATAATGTCTTTTTCATCAGTTTTCTCCTTCCCATGTGTGAATCAGTCCATAATCAGTAGAGTCAGATAATACATTTACTTGTTATGTCTCTTTAGCCCCCTTTAATATACAGCAGTTCCATAACCTTTGTCTTCTGTGACACTGACATTTTTGAAGACCATAGTCTCCCCAACTTTTTGTTTTTAAATAAAGTATTCATCATTTCATATTTTCCAATGTTGTCTCATGATTCCACTGGGGTTATGCATTCAAGATTATATCTTCAAAGTATCATATAGCTGCTGTTAATTTTGATTGCCTGATCCAGGTGTTGCCTAATTTCTCCACTGTATAATTCCTAGTTCTTTTCTTTCCCCCCAGTTGCAGCTAACAATGAGCCACACTCTAAGTCCACAAAGATATGTTCTTATTAAAATTTTCACCTAGATTTATCATCCATTGATATTTTCCCTGATTCAATCTTACTAAAATGATTGCAAAATGATTAGCCTTGTGAGCATCCCTTTTACACTTACCATTCACCTTGCTCCATTTCACTGTTAGAAAGAGATGCAGATGTCCCTTCTAGTCTGTCTATCTAACATCTATCCACATATCTGTCATCTATTCATTTATTCATCCATTTTTAAGGGCAGAGTCTCTGAATTCCTATATTTTTAGTAATTTGTATTAATAATTTATGATGGTTCTTAATTTTTTTGGTGGTTAATATGTCCCAGATTCAGCCAGTAGTAGCAAACTGAAAGTTGGCTTTTGTGTCCTTGTGATATGTGTGTTTTAAAACCACTTTCTATTTTGTGGAATAACAGAATACTCCAGGTTCATCTTGTACTGACCCTGCCCCAGTCCTGGCATCAGACGTTTCTCAGAAGTACCCTGGTTCACGTTAGTGAAAAATGGTATTATGAAGGCCTGGGCACCAGGTGTGCCCATACATAAATACAGGACTGTCTTTGATTCTTGGCTCTTCAGTAACCAGAGCTAGGAACGATATTCATGTATATATACATATATGCAAATAAAAACAATGATAAATATATAAAACCACACACATATACATATGTGCATAAACATGTGTATCCATATACATATTTTAGAAATCATGATTTCATGTTAATATATCCAATTCTAATCCATTTCCATAGTGTTCCTTCTTGCCCTCCTTCATTTCATATTTGTATGTCCCTCCAAGAAGTGCTTTTATAAATGAATTGTTTTGTGGACTTTTTTGAAAATTTGAAAAGCTACATCAACCTCTTATTGGTTATTATATAAAGGCAAATAGCATGTTGTATACATAATAAGTTCTTATGCCTATTATAGGCAGATAAGATAGAAAGCTAATGGAAGAGAGGGGAAGAAAAAAACTTTGTATAAAGTCATACTGCAATTATATCTTTATTAGCACCAATTTAGAAATATCTTTTAATGATATTGGCTAAGTTTCCTGAGTATTTAAAAAAACCCATAATTCCTACCTACTCATGACTGCCCATCATGTAAAACATGGTCCTTTGACCCCTTGACTCACTCACCAACATAAGGACATTGGTCTTCTTGTTCATAAAGTAGTTCTTGACCCCTCTGATGGATGGTTGATGATTTTATGGCAAAAACATAATGAATTTTTTACAGGATAACAAGGCTGATTTTAATGCTTTCTGTAAATTGTTGATAGGTTGAATAGTCATAAGGGTAATTGGGACTAAGCACTGCTGCAAGGGTAGAGGAGAAAAAGTAACAATATATAACTGGAAAAAGTCTTATCTGAAAAAAAATCCCAGATCTTGGCTGACCTTAGTAAGTGGGAAATATTTGATATTAAAAAGCCACATAAAATCTGTTATAATACACTTATACTATTTAATTTGTATAGTAATTTAAGTTATAAAAATGTGATAGCCTAGATTGTAAATATATTTATATTCAAAAATGCATGTTTATAATCATTATATTCTGATTTTCTGGGATAGTTTGAGGTCAGTAAGTGTTAAATAATTTAATTTTTCAGTCTCCCTTGGGTCCAGATGACATACTCTTTTAAATTTACATACTAAAAGCTCCCTAAGTAAAGCCTTTAAGAGAAGGTGCAGACCTGCTTACCAAAGCACAAGGCATGAAGCCCTTTCCCTTTATCATTATACAAGAGAATATAGGTTTTCCTTGCAGAATGGTTGAAAACAACTGAGATATTTGTATGTTAATGACGAAGTGAGATGAAAGGGAGCTTCACTTTATTTTGTGTGTCCATGTTAAAGAAGGGGATTAGACACTGTCTTAGTGACTTACTCCATTTTCTGTTGCTTATACCAGAATACATGAAACTGGGTAGTTTATAAAGAAAAGAAATTTATTTCTCACAGTTATGTAGACTGAGAAGTCCGAGGTCGAGTGAGGGGATGTATCTGGTGAGAGCTTTATTTCTGGTGGGGACCCTCTCAAGTCTCTGGGCAGTGCAGGACATCACATGGCAACAGGGCTGAGCATACTAGCTCAGGTCTCTCTTCCTCTTCTTATAAAACCACTAGTCCCACTCCCATGGTTACCCACAAATCCATTAATACATGATTGGATTAATCCATTCCCTCATGACCCAATTACCTCTTAAAGGCCCTACCTCTCAATACTGCCAAATAAAATGTCCACGTGAGTTTTTGGAGGGGATAAACATGCAAACTAGAGTAGACATACATGTTACATACATGATCAAAAGGAATATAACCTTTCTTAAAAAAGATCTCTAAACTAAAATAAACTAGAACATGATGAATTATAGAACAATATTTAGTCAAATCTGGCTTGTCATATTGACTTATTTACAGGGGAAAAGCACTCACTACTCATTTGCTTCCTTCTTGATGTTTACCAACTCCCATTTTTTTCTAAGGTCAACTCTAGAGAAAATTATACTTTATGACATCCTATTATATGATCCAAATATTCCAAAATGAATTGATTAAAATTAATTATTGTAGAATAGGAATGAGACAACTAGTTTAAGAGGTTTTCTTTTTAGATTCCTTAGTTACTTATTGAAACTGTTTATATACCATTGTGAACACTGTGCTGTGAGCCAAGTAAACAAGACATGATTCCCATCATCAAAGCCTAGTGATTAAAGTTAGCAAGAAAATGGATATGTAGTCAGTGCTACAATATTGACTTACATGTTCCTAATGGAAGACACTGGGGTGGCACCCAAGCCAGACTTGGGGTATCAAGAAAGCTGTGTCAGATGAGGTCAAGTTTAAGTGGGAATAAAGTGAAGTGGAGACACTGGGAAGTGGAGATGTCATAAGCATTAATTTAAAGGAAAGAAAGAAAAAGCTGGTAGCAGCCAGAACAGAAATAATATGAGTTCTTCTAAAACAGAAGTAAGAATCATTCTTGCCTTGCAACAGGAGCTTAGGCAGAGTATTTAGGAGCTCCGTGGCATTCCTACTTGACAAATATTTTCCCCTAATGTATATATTGAAATATGTGAATTGAACTAATATTGATTTAATATAGATTTTAAGTTTGTTGATAGGTGGGAGCAATACATTTTTCTCAAACCTTAAAAGTCTTCAAGTGTAGCTATTTTATATTCCATAAAAGAATTTATAATGACGCGCTAGTTATATGATCTCTAATGGGATTTAATTAATCAAAACATTTTAGCAATTGAATTTGGTGCACATAGATGTTACTTGTTATATCAGCATTTCTATTTCCCTCATCTGAGACAATAATTCACCAAATCAAGGCTCCTAACTTGCAACAGGAGACACTTGGTGACTGTTGTGAGTATTTCAGTCATATTCCTGAGATTTTGTGCTCTAAGTTTTCCTAGTGAGGGTCAAAATGAGTTCCATTAGTTGACCAATTTTCAAGAAAGCTTGTTAAAGATTCTTTAGTTCTGCTTCTGAATTTGATGAATGAAATTATTTAAAGTTTGAGAACATTTTTTACTTTTAATCTTTTGCTCAAATTAACATTTGATTTCTGGTGCTGATAAAATCTGTGCATGATTTGGCAATTAGCCTGGATAATGTGTTTGCCGTCTCTCTTCAATGCTGAAATGTACATTTAGGCAAGTGCTTTGAGTGATTTGTTCACTGTAACCTCAGTGAATATAACAAAGTATGGCATATGTTAGGCACTCAAGATGTTTGTTGAGTGTATTTAAATGAATATTTCCCTCTAAACCATTGTCTTCTAGCTTGTTTCATTTCGATGTTTAGTAGGATTTAAGTCAACATTTACCAGAGCTGTTTCTATTGAGAAAGTGAGCATGTATGACAGTGATTTTCTCTAACAAGAATACAGCAAGAAAATTAAAATGAAGATAAAAATTCTGTACTGAATAATTTGTGTGCTGAAAAAGTAAACACTGAGCAGAGGCTTACACTTTTTCAAGGACACAGATTTTGCATATGTCCTCTGATTTAGAGAAGAGTTAGTGATAGGAAACAGGGAGAATGTTTACATCTGCTTGCACATGCAGAAATGGAAATAACTGAATAAAAACTATTTATGTGACATTGGTGACTTCAACAAGGCCTTAGGGCATGATTCCTTAGGGTACAAATGTACAGAATTTCCATTCTAGTAGCCAATTCTGATTACGGTCAACCCTATATCTGCATCAAAAGAGAAAAATGGGCAGATAGGGTAAATTGAATTATTGGTCCTGATACTTTACTCTTCCCTGTATCTACACTCTTTTCCTATATAACTTTGCAGGTCTCCACTCAACTGGTGAATGGATATCTTGCCCCTTGACTTTGGGCTTCTCTATATGATTTGTTTCAGTAAGTGGGATTTTAGCAAGCGTGGTAGAAACAGACACTTGATGGATGCTTGTAGATTGGCATGTCCTTTTGAACCTCTGCCACTGCAATGAAAAGGATGTGCTCCAGCTTGCCCACTAGCTGACAGGTGAAATGTGCTGAAGCAGAGCCACCTGGCTGGCCAGCCAGCTTAAAGCAGAGCTGTCCAGGCTGAGCTGCAAGTTTGTGAGAAGTAAACTCTTATTTTTTATTTTCACTGAAACTTTGCTGTTATGTGCAATTCTTAACTGATAGCTTAAGTAACATGTTTTTGAAAGAATCCTTTGTTGAATGCTAATACATGCTGGGCACTGTTCTTGGTACTACATAGCTAGTAGCGAATAAAAGTGACACATATTTTGTCCCCATTAAGCTTACATCAGAGTTGGGGAGATAGACAACAGACAATTAAAAAATGACAAATCTCATGCCGTCGGGGTAAAGTGGAGCAGGGATAGGTTTAGGTGGCTTGTGACAGATGAGGCCCTTTGTTGGGTGGGGATCTTGGGGTTCCCTCCACCTGAAACATTCTTCCTGTAAATGTCTTCTTGGAGCCTCCTGGAGTCGTTCAAATCTTAGTTCAACTGTTACCCTCCTAATGACTTCCAGCAATCCCCAACACAGCACTCTCTGTCCTTGTCTACCTCAGTAAGCTCTGTAACTCTTGACACCTTCTAGCATACTATGTTATATATTTAGTTGATTCATTACTTACTTATGTTCATTACTTAGTTATATTCCCCACGGGAATATAAACTCAAGAAGAGCAGAGACTTCTCTGTTTTAGGTCGCAGATACATCCAAACCACCTAGAACAGTGCCTACCACATAGTAATTGATCAAATAATGTTTTATTGAATGAATTAGTTATTTGTAAATGGAAAGGTAAGAACAGCTCTCTGGTTTTATTATCTTAGTATTTTGTGCTGAACATGACTTATATTCTATTATTTTGGGATTAGAAACTTATAAAGTACAGTCTAAAAAAGGGAGTAAACATGATTTCTAGTAGACCTTTTGTCTGTATATTATTATATGCAGAGCAAAGACTCTTACCTGGGCATATGAATGTTTTAATAGCTTTGTGTTTATACGTACTATAAGAAGTTTTCTCTTATTTCACTTATAAATGTAAAACAAGGTAACTTTTGTATAAATACTAATTGTAAAAATATTATGGTACAAACTGTTTATATATATATATGTATATATATGAGATCCACTGTCTACCTATATTCCATTATGGAAGTCTGATAAAAAGAGATCAATAATTCATTACATTTGTAAGTAATCCACTTTTTATTCCCTGACATTTAAAAATTTTTAAGAGGGTTAATTTCTCAAATAATTATTGACAAATTGATATCAAGAAAAGCATGCATTACCCACAAAAAAACCCCTGAAATTACTTTGAGAGAATATTAATTACAGTCAGGAAAATTAAAACTCAATTTCAAAAAAGAAGTTTTGGCTGCGATCAGAAATTTTAGATTTTTAGGGTAATTAAAATCTATTGCTTTAGTGCTTAAGGGTGAGTCATTTCATTTTTAAAATTTAAATCCACATATTTTTAATGGTTATATTATCAATTAAGGTTACCTGTTAGTGATAGGGATCTCAGAAAAGGAGAAATATAACTTCTAGTGTTATATGCCTTGATGGGTAGTTTTATGTGTCAATTACTGAGCCATTGGGGACCAAGACATTTGGTCAACCATTATTCTGGGTGTGTCTGTGAGGGTGTTTCTGGATGATACTATTATACATATAATATTATATAACAACATTTGAATTGGTAGATTGAGTAAAATAGATTACCCTCTTTAATGTGGATGGATTTCATCTAATCAATTGAAGAACTGAATAGAACAAAAATACTAAAAGAGAAGTCCTCTTGCTTGACTGATCCAGCTGGGAAATTGATCTTTTCCTGCTTTTGGACTCAAACTGAAACATTGTCTCTTCTTTGGTCTCAGGCTCTCAAGCTTGCCAGCTTTTGGAGTGCAACTGACATCATCTGATCTGGTTCTCAGGCCTTCAGACTCCGACTTGAACTTGAAGGAGGAAGGGGCATGTGCCATGGAATATAGGCAGCTCTAGGAAATTGAAAACACAGAGAAGTAGATTCTTTCCTGAAGCCCCCAGAAGGAATGTAGCCAACACGTGTGCTGAAGGATTTGCATGCAGTATCTCATTTAACCATCCTAATAATCCAATAAGGTGAGTACAGATGCAAAATATAAAATTTGTATTTTACTAATGAAGAATCTGAGACAGACTTTCTGAAATGTACACAGTTGATCAGTGTAGAGTTGGGTAGTCTGACTACAGATCCTACACATTATTGCAGGTTTTTGGCACCATTAGCATCATTAAATCCACATGTACAAATGGAGAAACTGCAGTTTGGGGCACTTTGTTAATGTGCCTATTGTTACCTAGCTGTAAGTACGAGAGTTGAGCTGGTAGCTAAGACATTCTCATTCCAGAGCCCACCCTCTTAATCACAACGCTATACCCCCTCTCCATGTAGGTGTTTTTCTCGAGGAAGAGGAATTAGCGACAAAACTCACTTGTAATGGTAAGGCACATTTTATATCTCCCAACTGGTTAAGTTGGTTTGTTCTGAACAAACTTGAACCTCTTCCTTAATTAATACCACTATTATTAGGTAAAGAAAATGACATTGAATCCCTCTCAGTTTCTATTTTGTTATTTTTAATAAAGCTAAATGCTACTGTCAAAGGTTATTAACATCTATTATTCTTTGAAAGATAAAAGGAGATCTTTGAAAAATGGCCTGTTCTATGGTATCGCTTTAATTCTACAGCTTTCAGACCAAATTATCAGTTTCACACTCAACCCTCTTATTATCAGATTTCTATTTATATTTTTTACAAACTTCATTATTCCTAATATTATTGATTGATGTATTCTTGACTGTCTAAGCCAGCTCTTTTGATGATTTAATTTTATTTGTTGTCCTAGTTTCCTATAATAATGCACACTATTAGAGTCACTTCAGAGCTCATATTTCTACAAACTAGAAGCAGACCTAACTTATCACAGGGCCTATTTAACTGGAATGATGATTTTACAATCTTATTTACCTCTTAGGATTATACATTAATTATACATAGGCATTTTAGTTGAATGTAAGGGAGTCATTTTTTAATTATTCTATTGACTTTTAAATTTAATTTTGGATTAGTAAAAGTCATATGTAGATTAGATTAATTTTTGAGAGAAGGCATGCACATTTTTTTGAAAGGTTTTTTGGGATATATATAGTAGTAATTAAAATTGAATCCTATAACTAAAAACCACATGCTGAAAAATAGCCTTGGGTGTTTCTTTTTGACCATGAAGTTTGATTCATAAGAATTGATATTACCAAACATTTTAAGCATTAATAAAAAATCTTAAAGTCCAATGTATTACTTAAACCCAATAGATATGGATTTTATTTCATATTTTGATAGCTAAAACTAAGACAGATCTTGTACTGTGGAACACCAACATTTTAACCATCTCACTTCATAATAACAAATAAATAGAAAATTATTTTGAAAAGTTTAAGAACATGAAGCATCTGGAAAGTCCTTTGAAATCTCAGTTAAATTATACAACAGGTTAGTTATCATGTGTAATTGCTCCTAAGTATTCATCATGAAATCAGATATCAGAGCAGAAAAGTTTCCATAGCAACAGGGAGAATGAAAAGACAGAAAGTCTCTGCTTCACTGGTTCTGAGTTCATCATAAGAAATCTTATTATTTTTTGAGAAATATATATATGCCTTAGGAAAACTATTCCAATTTTTTTAAAAAACGGATAGATTTTTGTGCATTAAGAATGGTTCCTTTTGCCAGTACAAATCATTCCAAACCCTCACACTGCACAATGTCTATGGAGAATTTTTAGTTGTCAATCTCTCCCCAAATTTCCTTCATAATTTGTCTTCTCATTAATTCATATTCATTGCATCCTTCATTATAGCTCTATATAATATCAAACAATTATCTATATAGGGGCTATAAAATCTTTGACAAGATGCAATATACATTTATGAAGAAAACTCAAAAGAAAATAGAAATGGTGGTATACTTTCTTATCATATATATATTTCTTAGTCCTAAAGGCAGCATCTAATTTTATTTAATGGGGAAAATTAGAAATATTTCTATCAAGATCAAATACAAAGCAAAGATGTCCATTATTTTCATTATTTGGCATCGTAGTAGAGTTATTAGCCAGAACAATTAAACAAGGTAAATCAATTGGAGGCATAAGGATTGGAAAAGAAGGAGTAAAACTATTTCTATTTACAGATAATATGATATTAATAATATCTTTAGAAACTCCAGAAAATCGATGCTAACTCTACTCAAATAATGAATTGAGTGCATTAGCAGAATATAAAATTAACCTGTACAAAATCAATAACCTTCATATACACAAATAAAACACAGAGAGGACCTAATAGCAGAGATGCTTTCATACTTGGCACACACTGGCACATGATAACAAAAATTAAATAATAATTTTTGTATATCTCCTGTGAAGCTATTTTTATTTTGGTCTTACATTTCTAATTTCCAACACTCCACAACAACAAAAAAAATCTTGGCTACATTTGTTCCTGGACATCAGAAAATATAACATCAATAGTACAGTCCTCAAGGTACATTTATATCTTCAGTAAGTGTTAATTGAATTGATGGACAAATATAATATCATCTACTTTCCAAGTTCCATGAGTATCACCTCTAATACTAACCTTATTTCCTATAGTAGTAGAAATTGATTTTCTCTATCTAATTTTTCAGTGTATTAGTTAGCATTTGCTAGGTCATGCCACAGTAACAAACAATCTCAAAGTCTTACTGTGATTCAAAATATGTTTCTCAAATTTATTCTATAAGGGCTAAAGCCTACTTGTCACCCTACCTCACTTCTCTCCATGTAAGGAACCAGGCTAAATAGTAGCCACTCCCTGGAATAGTTCTTTTTGTAATACAACAAAAAGAACAATCATCTCATAAACTTTTGTTGTATTACAAAAAGAACAATCATCTCATAAACTTCTTCTCTGAAATAGCGCACATCATTTCTAATATTTCTTGGCCCAAAACTGCCCTTTGGTCAAGCCTGACATCCTGTAAGGATGGATTCAGTATGAGAGAGGATACTTTGACAACAGTACAGTCTACTTCAGTTGCTCTCTTGGTAGAATATGTGCTTTTCCTTCTATGCACATAAAATATACTCACTTCCTTTGCAATGGGGCTAACTGAAAAGCCCCTGCCCAGTGTATTGTGATAATCTCAACATTATTTTTGTGTGGATCCTCTTTATCTGTATTCCTATGACCTACCTATAAAGTCAAATTATCTGCTTCCCCCCAACTTCACCCACACACGGGTTGAACAAATTCAGAAAAGTACAGTAAACACTTCTTTTTCAGAAAGGAGAACAATGAAGGCACAGGGCTATGCCTAGGATATAGCACTTCTGTAATGCCACTGGAAAGGTAAGCGAGCTCTACCCTAAGGGTAGGTAATGTTCCTTGATTAAGCTCCATTTCTGCTCCCAGGGAGTAGATCCTAAATTCATATTTCTCTATGTTCTTTACTCCAACTTCTGAAAGCTATTATTCTCCTGTGGAAGAGGGCATATCAAAGACCATTTTAAATCTTGGACAGTTTTAGCTCAGGCAGGGAGTTCTGGCAGTGATATCATCTCAAAAACTTAGTTGAATTTTTGTCTATGTGATTCCATTCACTTCTATGTGCCCAATAACCCCACTCAAAATTCTTTATAAGATATGACTCAATGATCAGTCTATTAAGTTTTTTATGTTATAGTCTCATGCATTGCTTTTCCAAATTTGGGTGATGATGTTTCATTTCTTTTTCATTCACAATCTCCCTTTGATATGCTGTAACTAAAATACTGAATTAGAGCATAATACCAATTAGAGTCTATTACTAATCACACATCTTGTATTAAAGAGTAAGGGAATGGCAAGAAGAGAAATAAAGGTAAATAGGTAGAAATAAATACATAACAAAGCAAAGAGAGAGAGCATGTATCTTTCTTAGTTCTCATTTATGCAACTGGGCACATGTCCATAGTCAGCATTTATAACATCTCTCTTCCACTACCCACTCTTTAGCCTCAGCCAGCATCTTAGCTAGCAAAACGATCTAAACTTTTCCACCTAGTCAGGTGGCCCAGACATTCAATCCTCAAGTGCTGCATCATTACTGGTCTTGCTTTTTGGTTTTCTGCATTTTCCCATTAACTTTTACTACTGGATTTGCAAGTATTATTAAGTGCCCTAAGAATTCCTGGAGTTCCAGATATCAGTCAGAATAGTAACCCTAGTTATTGCCTGCTGGCAAAACAATTAACAGAGATTAACCCTATGTGATGACTTTATACACAAAATACTGTGTGTGTGTATGTGGCTTTACATGTCTAATTTTTTTCATTGAGTATATAGTAACAATATAAGTAGAAAAAAGACATTTTAAAGTAATACACTATTAAATAATGAATCAAAACTCGAAAATGAAGAAGACATAACATTGCAAATATAGTAGTTCTTCAGTGCAGCTCATCATCATTGTCCATATCCCCTGCTTAAACCATATCTTATCATCATGACTATGTTCCCTCTGTGGACAGCAGCCCTTCTCTGACCTTTCTGGTGTTTGCCCCCTGCCACGCAGCCCCAGATCCCTCCTAGATTGTCCTGGACTATTTATTGAATAGCGTTTTTATTTCTTTTATTCAAAACCAATGTTAAACTGGATTTTAGAAACATACTTTACCATGAATGCAAATTTGAATGAGTACAAAAGGAAAGTTCTTAAGGAAACTGTTTTAAGTGAAAACATGTATTTTTCTTTCATAAATGAGGTTAATAAATGGTAGACAAAAATATCTAACATAAAATAAGTATATCAAAAGAAAGTTGGTGGTAATCTAACTGGGTTAATGGTCACCTGTGTTACCCCGGATCCACATGCTGGTGTCCATACTTACTACCTGTATGATCTAGAACAGGGCGGGGGAACCTGCAGCCTTAAGGCCACATATAGTCTTCTAGGTCCTTAAATGCAGCCTTTTGACTGAATCCAAATTTTACAGAACAAATTGTTTTATTTTTATTAACACATTTTTGTTGGTCTTTTATATTTTTATTTAATTTTTGACATGAATGGATTTAAAATACCAAAGAATAAAATAATTTTCAATGAAATAATCTTCCCAGATCGACCAGCACAATTAGAACATTAGTAAGCCATAAGGGCTAAATTGACAGATACTATACTCATGATTTAGTTCTAACTTCCCCTCCCTGGCTGGCACCACTACTGCACGAGGCTGGTTGGTGAGAGTTTATGAGGGTTGAGTACGCCAGTCTGTAATCAGTTTTTGACAACAGTGCACCGTGTTTCTGTTTGAAGTAGAATTTGTGAATAATTGTGCAGCTCAATAGTAGTTTTCATTCTGTCTGCTTAACAGCCCATCATGTCAAAGAAAACCAAGAGAATGCTGAAGGAAGAAAACAGATATTTTAATGAGGATTGGGAATTGCAGTATTATCTTGTTTTTGTTAAAGATAAGATGATTTGCTTGCCTTGTGATACTGCAGTATCAACATTAAAGAAATTCAGTGTTCATCAGCATTATAACACTCATAAGAACCACAAATATTTTACATTAGAGGGAGTGATATGAAAGATTGCTGTGCAGAAATTAAAAGATGAAAAGCAAAAGCAAAGACAATTCTTTCAAGCAGCAATAAGACCTGCAAATAATGCTACTGAGGCAACTTATAAAGTAGCTTATATACTAAGGAAAAAAAGGAAGCCATTCAGTGATCTAGAAATTGTGAAAAATGCATTGTCGAAGTTAAAGGATGTGTAGACACCAATAATGTTTCAAATTACAATCAACTGCCTCTTCGAAGGAGAACAAATTCATGCAACACTTCACGAGGAAAATATATAGTATTCAATGCTTTGGATGAATCAACTGATAGTACTAACTTGGCATAGGTTTTATACTTCCTTCTGGTCACAACAGAAGTTTTTTTTGCTACAAGAGTTACACGCTTTGGGAACTCTTGGGAAAAGAACAGGGGGAATAGATATCTTCAACAACTTTCAAAATAAATGTTGTGAAGTTGGACTGAATTGGGTAAATTTAGTGAGTATATGCACAAATGGTGCATCTTCCATGACAGGAAAACATGAAGAGTTTATAGCACAGATAAAAATAAAGTATTAACAGATCTAGATGCTCTTATTTCTTTTCATTGTATCTTGCATCAGCAAAATCTCTGTGCTAAAGCTACTATTTTAAGTGACACTTTGCAACAAGTTATAAGTATTGTTAACTTATATTCATACAAATGCAACATAGCTTCATCAGTTTTGTAGCATGCTAAAATTGAACTATGAGGTATTCAGTGTGGATTTGGCAGATCATTCTAAAATGCATCGGCTATAATAGGAACAGGTGTTAGCCAAAATTTTCTTTGCAAGAACAAATAGTTAAATTTTAGTAGGAACAGAATCAGCAATGTGAATTATTGAATGAAGATTTCTATAGGAATGCAGCTTTTCTGTGTGATATATCAAATCAAATGACTTGAATATTTCTTTGCAAGATAAAACTAAGTCTATATATGATATGCGTCCAAAAATCTAAGCATTTTGAAAAAAGCTATCTGTTTTCAAAACAATTTTTCTTCAAAAGGAAATTTTTTATCAACATTTTCCCCAGTTAACAAAGGTCATTGATAAGCAGCATAACATATGCAAATCCTGTGAAGAATACACAGTTTGTATAGACCTATTAACTGGAAAATACAATGAAAGTTTCACTGACTTTGAGAATCATGACATCACACTCAAATTAGCATTTTGGCCTCATCTAGCTGATACCATCAAGGCATGTAAAGAACTACAGATGGAATTGATTGAGCTCTCAGTAGATGACATTTTAGTCATTGTCTGATGGTAAGAAAGACTCAATTAAAATAAGGAAAATGCAGTAGAGTACCCACACCATTGACAACATGCCCAAAAAATGCTTTCTTGCTTTTCAACCACTTATTGCTGCGAAACTGCATTCTCCTATTTACTCCAAATCAAGACACCCTTGAAGTCACAAATGACTGATACCCATCTAGATAGAGGATCAATTAAAACTATGGACCTCCATGCTACAACCAAATATTCAAATGCTTTCCAACAAAAAGCAGACACAACAAAGTCATTAAAACGTTAGTTAACTTTAAAATTAACAAATAGTTTTTACTTTTTGAAATAATTAAGTACGTAGTGGTTAGATTTTTACAAAATAGTGTACATTTTTAAGTATATCTAATTGAAGTTTCTTGAATGCAGCCTTATTTGATTACAGCTAAATTAATGCTGCCTTCCAACATGAAAAGATTCCTCATTGCTGATCTAGAGCAAGTTGCTTAACGTTTACACTTAACTTTTATTTTCCATGAAAATTGATGAATAATTATACTTACTTCATGGAGTTTTAAAAAATAAATACATAAGATAATTTGCACACATAATAAAAGACCTCAGAAATGTGACTGCACAAATGTTAGCTATTGTTATGTTGGATGGTCAGAGTCAGAAACCTGCATCCTTTTAGGGATTTTTCTCTGGGCTTATTAGTACTCTCTTAATCACAGCACTATACTCTCTGAATAAGGCATCTCAACCTGTTCAAGAGGGAACAATATGAAAATTATTGTTAAATTAGTGTATGATGAAATATTTAAACAGTGGGATAAAGTGTGCTGGAAAAATTATTTGGAATGTACAAGGGCTTAGGAGCATGATACAAAGCCTCCTTTTCTTCCTGCTAATGCTTATTGTTTTCTTTCACAGGATGGGACAGAGCTGGTCCACTAACAGCTGCACTGGCTGAAGGGCACTTGAGCAGCAGGTGACATCCCGGGTGCCACTGTCTCTAGGATTGGAATGAAGCTTTATCTTGGGAGCCTGGAGCATTGTATAGACATGGCCTAGTTAATGTGCAAGTCTTTTGCTATTTAGATTGTGCAGATGAAGGACAAGAGGTATATAAAGGTCAAGGATTGGGCCAAGGTGTATTGTTGACTCAGTTTATTGGGCTATTTAACTTTATCAGAGAGATTACAAAATAAATGTTTGCTATCATCAGTCTATGGTATAATGATGGCACAGAATAGTTATTTTTAAAAATGTTTTCTTTTCTCCCTCAAAATGAGCCTTGACTCTTGCAATACTATCATGTAATACACATTCTTAACTTTTCGTTAGACTAGAATAATCTTAATTTACAGGTCTTTTTACATATTTTTTCTTATTACATAATATTATGGGATATAAACATTTCAGTTACAAGTAATTCTTTTTACGTTTTTTTAATTAAAATTGTTCTTCAGGTATTCATTTCCTTTGATCCTCAGTAATCACTCAGCCATTCATCTTTATGACTTTCTTAGCCTCACTTTGCTCTGGCTTTTGGAATTCCAAAGTGACACATCCCAGTCTCCCCAGAACATTCGATCTATGGCCAGAGGGCTGCTTTTGCTTTTGTTCAAACAATGTCAGAAACGTTTATTTCAAGATCCAGTTAAAATTTTTCTCTCTTTAGAAAACCCTTTAGGGCACAGTTACTTTCTGTTCATAACTTGTTTATTTAATTCCTTTCCTACAGTTGCCTTGGTTTATTTGAGTTTTGTTCCCAACCTGTCCTTCTAGGGGCTGTAGATAGCAAAGAGAACTATTACTACGTCACCGATAGTTCTTACCAAATCAAGCAGATTTTTCTCACATTCCTAATGTGTCAGTTTTCCAGCTCAGGAAATTAAACCAAAATAAAGTACTATTTTTCCACTTCTACTAATTAGTTTAAATTTCTTTAAATGGTATCATAGTAAAAGCCCTTGATGTTATGGTTAATATCTTCAGCATGAGGTCTTGAGATAAGGAAGGGAGGGCAAAAAAATCAGAAATAAAGGCGAAGTGTAATTTAAAAAGGAAAAAGCTTTAGAGAAGAAGAAAAGCGAGGTAGGGAGAAGGTGAAATATCTTTAATACTTCCCCACAAAGTGCCCTTAATAATAAATAAATTATAGTAATGCTAACAATAGCTACCCCAAATCAGAGTGGGTAAAACTCCTAAAACTCAGGATTATTTTCGAAGTAATGCTAATAATTGCTATCACAAAGCCACAGTAGAGTGGAAAATAAAGTTGAGAGTTATTTTTATTAGCTATTAGTATTTCCAATTAACACATGTAGAAACAATGAAAGGAATAAAAAATCTTTTGGGGGGAAAATAGCACAGTAATACTTTTTGCAGGAAAGAACCATCAATGAATGCCAAACTCTGTGGGTAAATGTATAACGAAAAACAGGGTATTTCCATGGTATCAAAGTGTCTCCCCACAAAAGACTTTATAAAGAGAAAAAAAAACTGTATCTTTATGGTGGAGAAACCTGGAAGTATCACCTTATTCAAGCTTTTAGTTAACATTTACCATTGTGAGGCATAAATATTAATGTACCTCCTGGTATGATGCTCTGAGAAGAACACAGAACCACTTTTGATTATACAAAAGTGTATAGCTTGAACTTAAACATGAAGACATGTCAGACAAATACAAAGTTAGGAGCAATATATAAAATTTTGATCACAATTCTTTCAAAGTGTCAAGGTCATGAAAGATCAGAAAGCTAAGATACTATCATAGATTTGGAGGATACTACAGAGACCTGATCACTAAAGACAATGTGTGATCCTAGAACTGAACCTTGGACCAGAGAAAGGACATTAGTGAGATAAATGGTAAAATTTGAATATAGTATGTGGATTAGTTAATAATATCTTACCAATGTTAATTTCCTGGGTCTTGTTAACTGTATCATGGTTTTATAATATTCATAATTGAAGAGGTAGGGTAAAAGTTATGTGGAGGTATTTGTAACATTTTAAACCTTTTTTGTAAGTCTGAAATTATCTCAAAATAGAATTTTGAAAAAACTGGAATAATGGAGAGGTAGCCTTTATAAGCACACATGATTTGTATTCAGAATTTGAAGGTTTATAGATAAAATCTGGATCTCCAAATAAAACTTTCAGAAAGGGCCCCTTTCTTATTTTATTACTTACAAAGTAAATAGATGTGCAGCCAGCAAAGAATGAGCTCTTTTGCTGTGTATTTATTTAACTAAAGAATATTTTGAAGTGTCTGTGGAACTAAAATGGTCTTGGATGACACTTGGTGAGCCTTCTGTGTTTATTTTGAGGTTATTTTGTTTTCTGCATTTAACACCAAATTAGATGTTTAAAATTTTATTTTTACCCCAGAAGAAGAGAAAATACTGAATTCCTTAAAATTAACAGCAAACCAATGTGGTCAACTTACCTGTTCCTTTAATCTCTTTCTAAAATAGAAAACATACTCACATACTCCAAACATACAGTTGCATAGTATTTAAACTACATTATGAAAGCTGTGGCACTAGAATTTTTCACTAAGACTGACTTAAAAGGAAGATACCAAGCAATCTTTACTCATAAAAAGACCAGGAATCCCCCAACATTCTAGTTAACCATTTTTTAATTTGCATACAGTAAAGCACCTTTTGCTTGCTTTAATGTTTTGGTAATCAATGAATAAAGCTGATATAAACATTCATGCAAAGGTTTTCCGTGAACATATGTATTTAATTCACTTGGTGAATACCTAGGTGTGAGATTTCAGGGCTGTTTGGTAACTGTGTGTCTTATTTTATAAAAAACTGCATGGATGTCTCATTTTGCATTCCTACCAGGAAGGAAATTTCCTTGTGCTCTTCATCCTCCCTAGAATTTGGCATTGTCCATTTATTTGTTATTGTTTTTTTGTTTTTGTGGAGGGTTTTTTTTATTTTTTATTTTATTTAGCCATTCTAATATGTATGCAGTGGTTTCTCACTTTGGCTTTAGTATGTGTTTTCATGATGATTAATGATGTGGTATGTCTTTTCAT
>VBSM01000483.1:2316289-2328141 GCA_008086735.1 Cheirogaleus medius
TGTTGTTTTTACTGTTGTTACTGCTTCTTTTTGTTTATTTGTGAATTTCCTGGACTGATCCTATAATGTTTATTTCCCCCTTAGTGTGCTTCCACTGAAGTGTCCACATGGTGTGCTCAGTGGCCAGTTAGTAATAGCACAAATATTTTCTTAAATGCCTTGAAACTGTAAATCTACAGGTCTTAGATAAGAACCTGTGTGTGTTTGAGTGTGTGTGTGTGTGTGTGTGTGTGTGAATGTTGAGGCATAAGCCTCAGTGATTGAGGAATTTAAAACTCTACTCTACCTTAGCCTCAACTTCTTACCTATGCTGCGCCTTAAAGCCACCCAGCAGTAAAAGACTGGAGGCCTTTTAGGTATTTTTGGGGCATGCACACAACCCTGCCTATCTATGCATATGACTTTATAGTTTTCCAGGTATATGTCAGAGCTTTCAATGTTCTCTATGAACATCACATTCCCCAAATCTTCTTTTTACATTTTTGGCTGGGCTCTCATTTGTCCCAACTGGCATCATAGCCTCAGGCTGAAGCCATGTTAAACAATTGTTGCTGACTGTTTTTGACAAATGCCCTTGGGATAGAGCTTTTCCTGCTTTGCATGCTCCAAGTCAGGTCAAACAATGAGAAAACCCTGCAAATGGGACTTTTCCAGAGATCTATAAGATGGATCAAATACTGACAATGCTTTAAGCATGGGAATTTTTGAGAAGCTCCAATCTCATTCTCTCTTCTCTGGTGGTGACAAAGCTGCTTGATTTTCACAGCTGACATGGTGATGAGAGGACTGGTTTTCAAGACTGCTGTGAAGCTGGGGAGTGGGGACTGGGAATAGGCCAAGTTAAACAGCTACAAACTCTACTATTTGCACTGAGGTTCAGTGACCTTTCTTGAGTAAATACTCCTCTAATTTTTTTCAACTTTTTGGTTAATTGACAGAGTTTTGAAAAAGTGGATTTTGAAAAATTTTGTCATCATTTTGATTGTTTTTAGTGAGAAAAAGATTTATAGAGGTCTTTACTTTCATACTATGAGTTTTGATTTTCCTGCCACTGGTGGTATTCTAATTTACCTTTAAGTATCTTGTTATAATGGTATTATGTACTGTACTATCCAGGATTTTTAATTGTAATCAGTAGGAAGGAAAGGAAAGAGTGTGCTCATTCCTTCTTCACTGCAACTGAAACCTTTATAGCATGTGCTTTATTCAAATCAAAAACAGAACATTATGTAACAGATTTACTCATTTGTTATTGACTCATAACAACAACAAAAAACCATGAAAAATTTATTGATTTTTTAAAGGTCAAAAATACCCCAAGGTTATTATAAATATGCTTATATATTAAATATATTAAGTTCGATATATTGGAAGAACATTTTCTCTTTATTATATGGCATATTTTATACCATATATTCTTTCAAAGTTAAATATCAAAATAATTTTTAGCTTAGAAAAATGTTTTGATTTGGTTATTAAAAAATGTGGAATAAATAATGTGTGTATATCTAACAAAATTAAAATTTTGTTAAATAATACAAAAGGCTCATATTAAACATTGCTTTAAGGGCAATTGTTATTATTCCATTTCTTGTTGTTATTAAGAAAAGAATGCTTTAGAAAAAAGTTTTTAAATGATCTAGTATTAAAGAATCCATATTCAAAACTTTATTCATTTTTCCAAGTTATGAGAGAGTTTTCTAAAAGTACAATTCTGTGTTCACCACATTGTCTATGTCTAGAGTGGTACTCTAGACTTTATCTACAGTACGTGTGAGGAAGCCAAATTATAGTATAATGATGTGTGATAATGTGCAATAACATATTAGGAAATAGCCTGATTGTTTCAGATAAAAGTGTGTAGGTACACAATTTGAGAAATATTGGTGTAGGAGCTAGAGGAGCTCTTGTGCTCCCAAAATATTTGGCCATAATGGCAAGGAAAATATATATAAGCATGTATACATTATTAAATATAAATATTAATATTTGTCTATGTTTCTGCATTTTATTAATTTTAAGGATAGTAATTAATCAAGTATAATATAACATTACTTATGAAGACTATAAGCCAGGATTTCATATCCATTGTTTTATTTTTCCATTGTTAAAACCATTTAAATGGAAGGGACAAATTTCTTATTTAAAATCTCTGAAATCCAAAGTACAAATGCATAAAGGTAGAATATAACAGTGTTGAGGTTACTGTAAAGTACATATTTTATAATTTCATGCAAGAGATTGATAATGTCTCTATATTTTAATAATTTGACATAATTTTAATGTTTCAGAGGCAAATAATATTGTATGTAATTAAAATACTCTGATGATTAAGAAGAAAGTAACAGATTGCTATCAATAATATTCTGGGAATATTATTTTCATCCATAGGCAAAATTTCTAGTTCCAAGAAAGGGAGAAAAAGTGGGGTTTATGGTAATGATAGGGAAAGCAAGACATGGCGGCTTGCCGCCTCCCTGCTGCTCCCGCTCTGGGTCCGGCCACAGCGCTCCAGGCCCCTCCACAGCTGCGCTGCTAGCGCGATCCTGATTGGATGTTAAAGCTTGTTCCTGATTGGATGTTATAGCTTGTTGCTGATTGGACGCTTTTTGAGTCCTACCATAGGTATAAAAGCTGGAGGAGAACAAGGAAGGGGGCTCAGAAGATCAGAAGTCAGCTGAGCCTGCTGGCCGAGTAAAGGCAGTTCTCCGACTCTCCACGTGCTGGTCTGTTATTTCCCGGGACAAGAGCTGTTACACTTGCCGGAACAGTATGGGGAGATGTATTTTCACATCATTATTTGGCTCATCTTTTTCTTGTATTACAAATTATATAATCTCTCCTCACTAAAAAAAAAATTTAGATTATTATGTTGTTTTGATTCTTATTCATTTAAAATACTCTAAACTTGTAAAAATTAGGAATTCTCTGTCTTTATAAAAGAATTGGAATTTATGTATACAAGTGAATTGAAACTTGCTATATCTAATTTTATGACACAGAATTCAAACTATAATTAAGAGTTACCATGAAAACTTAAAATATATAACAAGTTAAAATATTTTGGCCTCAATTATAAAAAAAACCTGTTCTTCCTTGCACAATTTTTATATAGATACAAACTTAATCTTACATTTGTAACCATGGTGAAATCTTTAAAAAGTATTTCTCAGAATGCTTCTTTTGCTTTTTTTATTATGCCTTTTGGTTCCATTTTAGAGCCTTGGATGCTTTAATTGTCATCTTTTACCAGTCAAGAAACCAAATCAGAGGAACATTAGGTGAAAGAAGTGATAGTGCTTCCATGCAATTGGATAGACATCAAAGAAAGAGAGCTGTGTTTTGTTCCCTGAGATTATCTTTAGGCTTTGGAAGCCAGCAAGTATCATCTGAGAACAAATATCCTGTTTGAAACTAAGAAGAAAAAATGTTTCATTACTATACAAATGGTCTTGAAGTTATCCTTGAGGGAGTAGGTAAATTTTGAAAGGGATACTAAAAGATCTTGGCATGCAAAACAACTCTAAATGAAACAATTTACAGAATTGTTTGAGAACACAATGTTTGCAGATGGAACCTAAGACAAAAATCATTCTATTTTTTGTAGTTGTCAATCAAACAATCGTGCAAATGAGAAGCAGTGCATAACTTCAAGGAACTCATAAATCAGTAGCTGAGTGAAGACAAACATAACTAATTCCAATTTTAGGTGCTATTTTTTGACCTGGAGGTATACTCTCTGCCAATCCATGGGAAATAAATTGAAGAATTCTCAGTCTCACATATCTGAGGCCTCTTCTCTGACATGCCGGGCTGGTGTTCATATTGCTGCTACCAATAAACTACCTGTGGTTGTTTTTAGCAATTCAGCATCATTCATCTCTACAAGGATTTGAGTAGGATAACTGAGGATAGTTACTGGCTGTTCTCCAAATCTTTCCTGCCACTCCAGTATGACACAAACCAGATACACAGCTGACAATAATGAAGGTATACAAAGTTCTTAAAAGATGATCATGTGGATCTAAAAATACTCATACATTATTTGAAAGTATGAACTGTTCTTATTAACAGTCACATAGGGCCATATTCATGTGTACCATTGCATTATTTTCATTTTACAGGCAAATACTATTGAATATATTTCTTCTCAGATGAATGCTCTCTATGAAAATGAGTCCAATTTCTGACCCCACAAAGGAAATCTATACGTCAGTTACAGACAGTCTGCCATTTAGGATAGTTCTATTCCACCTGCTAAGGAAATCCAATGTCCTAGTCAGCAGTGATATTCAAAATACAGACGGTCTCCTGCTCACGATGATTTAACTTACAATTTTTGGATTTTACAGTGGTGCAAAAGCAGTAAACGTTCAGTAGAAAGCAGTAGGATACGTTATGCTGGGCAGCAGCTGTCAGCTACAGCTCACAGTCAGCCAGCCACAGGGTCAAGAGAGTAGACAACTGATACTCTTCAGTATACTGTTGCCAGATGATTTTGCCCAATTGAAGGCTAATGTAAGTATTCTGAGCATGCTCATGGCAGGCTAAGCTAAGCTATTACGTTCAGCAGGTTAGGTGCATTAAATGCACTTTCGTCTTGTGATATTTTCAACTTGCAATGAGTTTCTCAGGACCTATCTCCATCATGAGTTGAGAAGCATCTGTATTCAACAACTGATATGACATAAGCACTGAAAACTCAGAATGGAGTGCAGCCAATCATGATTGTCACTAGTTACAAACTGCCAGCAGGGTCAGCCCAGAGAGTGGTAGTGGCATATCAGCTCTGGTCCTCTGGAGATGTTTATGTATCCCAAAGGCTCACATTTCAATAATTAAATCCAGCTCCAATTTTCTGCTTCTGTATACTTACTGTGCTATCTTGTGTCTTTTCATTTATTTCTAACAAAGCTGTATTAGTCAAATAACCAAAGCAGACAGAAAATGAATTTATTAGATGAGTATCAGTTTATAGAATCTCTGGGTAGACTTAAAACCCAGAAACCAAGGGAGGAAGTAAGATGGAAGAAACCAGAATCACTGGTCAATGGATGGCTGTGCCACTATGCAACTGTGAAGGAATTCTGACCAATTCTTGTGTCTTCTCAACGCTTGCTGCACATTCAGTACCCTGGGGTGGAGTGTTTCCTTTGCAGAACTTGGGTTGCTTTTCAGTATGTGAACCTATGAGGAGTGGGAGATCCCCCAGTTTTCCAAAGGGGAACCCAAGCCTTGTCTGTCAAAGTCATGCAGGTTGGTTCATCTTCTACATAATGAAAAAAAATTAGAAAACAAAGAAAACAAAATGTGTGTAATTTAAACTTTTTGTATCTTAGTTAGCTTATCTGTAAAAGGGGGACAATAATTTTACCAAAATCAAAGGCTATAAGAGAATTGAATGATTTAGTGCATGTAAAGTATTCAAAACAGTGCCTGGCATATAGTAAGTACTTAATAAATGCTATAAGCTACTATTATTTTTTAACATTAATATCATCATGATATGTCAACATGTTATTGTCATCATCATTGATATCCCCACAAACATATACTTCAATAATAAGTCTCTGTAAAATAGTTTTTGTCAGAATTTAAGGTAATGATATTGGAGCTTACAGTATAATACCAGAAAACATTCAATTTAAAACTTAATGTTACACTACCCTGCTATTAAAAGGTCCACAGTCAATTTTGTCACCTTTGGTTCTATTTTTATGCCTAATTGTTAGGATCTCACCTCTGGATGCCTCTCTCTGCTAAGAATTCCTGACCATTTATTAAAAATTTAAACTCTTCCTCCAACTTTTTTCTTTAAGGCTTTTTATTTATCACCTTATGAATTTTCAAATTATTTTCCCAAACTATATACATGCATATATACATACATAGATACATAAAGAAGTCTTCTTCCCAAAGATGAATTTTTTTCCTCCTATATAGTATTACCTTTCATCATCATATAATAATATGCTCTATTTAGTTATAGTGTAGGGATATCATATTCTCACATTTTGGCACTATGCATGTTCTGAAAATATGTTACTTTCAGTGGGAAATGGTATAGCTTCAATGGCATTGTTTTGTCAGTTTTCCATAGAAATGATCATTTACATTTACTTCATAAGAGTAGTAGCAAGCCTTATTAAACTTCATGTTCAGGAGTTGATGTCCAGAAGTTCCCAAGCAATGAAAATATCTATATTTAAGTATCTAAAATAATTTTAGGACTTTTAACATTGGAAAATGCGAAACTTACAAATTCGACAATAAAAAAAATCACAAATATTTAATAATAAATACTGTATTTTAAATACTGCAAAATAAGAAAGCAATTATACATATATGGTGTGAAGCTAAGAGAAACTTAAAAACAAGTTAACAAACATGGTCCAGGCCCAATTAGTCTGTGTACAATTAACTTGCTTTGAAGATGGTGCTAATGAGACTCAGATCACAGGTTTGATCTAGTTAGCTTGGCTCTTCACCACTGCTGCATATTTCACTTCTAACTTTCATGGTTAACTCTTACGCATATGTTGTTGGGGTTGATTTTTTGAGGGATGTTGTCCAGGTTCGTTGGCTCCTTGCTTGGAAAAGTCGCAAGCAGGGCTGGTGTGCTGGAGTGATGACACACACTTAGCATTTGCACACAAGTAGCTTCTATTGCAGGCTTTGCAGCATACAAATAGAAAGTGAAAGTCCGTTTCCTGAGGGGAAATGGATCTATCTTCTCAAGTGGAGAAGACCCTGGAGTTTTACTACACTTCTACTTTTATGTCTACACCTTATGATATGCTAAATGATGGAATGGATGGATGGATGGAATATTCATTATTTTCCTGGGAAAGGTTGGGAAGTCCTGAGAGCTAAGGGCCCACCCCAATTTAATCCTTATAGGCTAATTTCCAGGGATTGCTGTGACATTTGTAAACTGTAAACTGTGGCACTGGTGGATGTGAGTTTTATTATGCTGATGTATGTTAATGGGGAAAAGGTCAACTTTGGACATGAGCTCCCAGTTTCTGTGCATGCTCCTGTCCTAGAAAAGTCCCTAACCTCAAGTGCCTGCTGTTGCAGGTTTGGTTCTAAAGGCTCCTTGGCCTCCTTATTTTTGTCCCCCTCCTTTTCTCCTGTGCTACCAACCTGTTCCTAACAATGTCCACAGGTCAAAGGAACAAGAAGACACAGAGCATAGATGAACATTTACAAATTCATCAAATCAAATCGACCTTCCACGGGTAGGTAACTAATCTTCATATCATGATAATATTTCCACTTCTTATAGTAATGCCATTGTTAAAAATGAACAAAGACAGTATTTATGGAATGCTTGACAGAGTGTAAACAGTGCCTTCACATACACTATGTCATTTTACACAAGTATTAAAAGATACTTAAACTCTGTACATATATCCATCTCATTTACACAGTGGATAGGGCACTGAAAAGTAGAAGGTAACATAAAAATACCTATTTAAAAAATAAATTTTCTCATAAGAAATAAAGTAAAAGGAGAAAATATGTCTCCAGGGATTGAGGATGAGGTCTATATTACTGACACCAATGTTAAAATAAAATATGTAAAGCTTAATGTAAAAAGTTAATGTATACATTGTTAGTTAAATAGGAAAAAATTCACCAGCAAAGGCCACTGAATCAATTGATGATGTTTTCTTAAAATTGTTAGCTAAAGTATCTACCTCATTATTGAAAGTATTTTTGCATATGAAGCTTAGTCATGCTTGGTGATGCTTCAGTTTCAATCCTTTAATTTTTGTGGCAATGTCAAAACTTTTCTGACTGAGCTTTCATTAATGTGAAGCATTCTATTAATACAAATACTGATTTTTTTTCATTTTAAGTAATGAATTAATAAATGATAAATGAATTAAGAATAGAAGAAGTATTTTAAATGTTCTCTTGAAATTTCTACCTCTGTCAAATTATTGTGATTTCCATAAATAAGAACAATTCTGCCAAATTCTCTCTATTCTTGATTATTATACCTGAACAAATTCTCTATATTCTTGATTATATTGCTTTAGTCTCTAAGAATAGTGTCATAAAGATTAATATTTTATTGACTAAGAAATATTATGGACAATTTATTATGAACCCTGTAACTAATGGGCAGCTGAAAACTAAGGCATTTGGCCAAATGGCTTAGGCTAAAATAAAATATAGTTTAAACTAAAAATGTTCCCAGAATTTAGAGACATTGAGCTAGGATTATTTTTTAAATTTTCTGAAGCCTAAAAATATTGCCTATTTTTTCAAACTTTAATTACTGTACTGCATATGTTTTCACAACTAATGGTAGGCTGTAAAAATTTTTGATTAAATAGAAATGGCTTATAAAAGCTATCTCTCTATATAGTTCTGGTCAATAGAAATCCATCTTTAAAAGATTTATTAAGCTTGGCTAAGTAGTTAGTATGGCACTTGCTAGAAAGTAATTCAAAACTGCTTTACATGGATTAGACTGTTTTTAATGATTTCTTCCCAAACTCAACTATCATCAGAAAATGAGAATCTTCTTCCTAAAACAATTACACAGTTTTAAAAGAAATATAGTGGTAATATGATTTAATGTGATGAAGAAAAAATGGCTATTTTAAAAAATAAATGTAAGATAGTTAGAATCCATGTTTCTAGGAATTTCTGATTTCTACATTTTTATGGTTTTCTTTTATATTCATCAGAGATAAATTCATAATATTGGGGATGCTGCAGGGTGGTTTTATAGTGCAAAGCAAACACTTGTGTGCATAGTTCTGGATGTAGGATATTGAAAAAAGATAGAATGAAGTTATGAAAAATTAAAGGGATACTATTACTATGATTTCAACTTTCATTTTGCAAACACTGCAGATTACAGAAACAGGAATAAGAATTATGCAACCCCCCTGGCACCAGCATTTATTAGGCAAGCCAAAGTGGGCAAAGTCAAGTTTAATAAGAAAAGACAAATATCTAGCTTCCTGAATGAAGGTATTTTGACACAATTTTGAGATTACAGAATGCTAAGAGTAGACACCTAGTCTTCTCACTCTTTCACTTTGAGATTTACTGTAGTTCCTAGGCATGCTTCTTGAAAGATTTTCATTATCTTCTTTCTTGCTTTATTTTTAAAAGACAAATGTTAAAAGTTAGGGTCCCAAACAAAACACTTGAGGGGAATTGTGTTGGTGAATCATTTTCCTCCTTCTTATATTTTAAAAATGAAAATGTATAAAGGTTACCAAAAAATTGGATTTCATCTAGGGAGTCTTATTTTGTTTGGAATGTGTCTGTTTGACCCTTCATGTGTTATCATCTCATGTTCATTCTACTATGTCCACTAGGTCAAATCTGATGGAATAAGCACTTTCACAGTAATGAGCTTAAAAAAACAAAACTGCAAGTGATAATATAAGAACAATTTATGCACTGAATTTACACTTCTCAAGGAAGTGGGGGATAAATATATAACCTGCAAAAATATCTGTAAATCACTTTCTGTAGTATAGACATTTTAACAATGTTGATTCTGCCAATTCATGAGGATGATATGGTTTTCCATTTGTTTACATCCTCTATGATTTCCTTCCTCAGTGTTTTGTAGTTCTCCCTATAGAGCTCATTTCCCTCCTTGGTTAAATATACTCCTAAGTATTTTATTTTCTTTGTTGCTATTGTGAAAAGTATTTAGTCTTTGATTTTGTTCTCAGCTTGACTATTATTTATCTATAAGAATGCTACTAATTTGTGTACATTTATTTTGTAACCCGATATTTTGCTGAATTTATTTATCAATTCCAGGAGTCCTTGGCAGAATCTTTGAAGTTTTCTAGGTATAAGATCATATCATGAGCAAAGAGCGATTGTTTGACTTCTTTCACCATTTGGATGCCCTTGATTTCCTTCTCTTGCCTGATTGCACTGGCTAGGACTTTCAGCACTATGTTGAACAGAAGTGGTGACAGTAGGCGACCTTGTCTGGTTCCAGTTCTAAGCAGGAATGCTTTCAGTTTTTCTCTATCCAGTATGATGTTGGCTGTGGGTTTGTAGTATATGGCTTTTATAATATTGAGGTATGTTCCATCTATGCCTATTTTGTTAAGAGTTCTTATAATAACCAGAATATATAACGATCTCAAGCAAATCAGCAAGAAAACATCAAATAACCCCATTAAAAAGTGGGCAAAATTCATGAATAGCTTTTCAAAAGAAAATAGACTAATGGCCAATAAATATGTGAAAAAATGCTCAATGCCTTTTTTTTTTAATTTATTTTTTTATTTCAGCATATGATGGGGGTACAAATACTATGGTTATGTATATTGCCCATGCCCTCCCCCTCGAGGCAATGCTCAATGTCTTTAATCATCAGATAAATGCAAATCAAAACCCCAATGAGATATTATCTAACTCCAGTGAGAATGGCTTTTATCAAAAAGTCCCCAAACAACAGATGCTGGTGTGGAATTGATAAACAAATTCAGCAAAGTCTCAGGTTACAAAGCCAATGTACACAAATTAGTAGCATTCCTATATACCAACAACAGTTAAACTGAGAACCAAATCAAAGACTTAGCACCCTTCACAACATCAGCAAAAAAAGTGAAATGCCTAGGAATATATTTAACTACGGAGGTAAAAGACCTTTACAGGGAGAACTACGGAACACTGAGGAAGGAAATAGCAGAGGACATAGACGGGTGGAATACCATACCATGCTCATGAGTCAGCAGAATCAACATTGTTAAAAAGTCTATACTACCCAAAGTGATTTACAGATTCAATGCAATCCCCATTAAAATACCAACATCATTTTTCACAGATCTAGGAAAAATAATTCTATGCTTCGTATGAAACCAGAGAAGACCCCGTATAGCAAAAGCAATCTTAAGCAAAAAGAACAAATTGGGAGGTATCAATTTACCAGACTTTAAGCTATACTACAAGGCTATAGTAACCAAAACAGCATGGAAATGGCACAAGATCAGAGACATAGATCAATAGAACAAAACTGAGAACCCAGATATAAAACGATCTTCATGTAGCCATCTAATCTTTGACAAAGCAGACAAAAACATACACTGGGGAAAAGAATCCTTATTCAATAAATGATTCTGGGAAAACTGGATAGCCACATATAGAAGACTGAAACAGGATCCACACCTTTTACCTTTCACAAAAATCACTCACAGTGGATAATAGACTTAAACCTAAGGTGTGAAGCTACAAGAATTCTAGAAGAAAACTGTTGGAAAAACTCTTATAGACATTGGTCTAGGAAAAGAATTTATGAAGAAGACCCCAAAGGCAATCACAGCAACAACAAAAATAAATAAATGGGACTTGATCAAATTCAAAACCTTCTGCATAGCCAAGGAAACTATCATTTAGAGCAAACAGACAACCTACAGAATGGGAGAAAATATTCGCATGCTACACATCCAATAAAGGGCTGATAACTAGAATCTATACAGAACTCAAGAAAATCAGCAAGAAACAATTCAAACAACCCTATCAAAAAGTGGTCAAAGGCCATGAACAGAAAATTTTCAAAAGAAAATACACTAAATGACTAACAAACATGAAAAAATGCTCAACATCTCTAGTCATCAGGTAATGCAAATCAAAACCACAATGAGATATCGCTTATCCCCAATGAGAATGGCCTTTATCAAAAGTCCCAAAACAACAAATGTTGGCAAGGATGCGGAGAGATAGGAACACTTATACACTGCTGGTGGGACTGCAAACTATTATAACCTCTGTGAAAAGCAATATGGAGATACCTCAAACTATATAAGTAGAAATACCATTTGATCCAGCAATCCCATTACTGGGCATCTACCCAA
>VBSM01000483.1:2342229-2397315 GCA_008086735.1 Cheirogaleus medius
TAATGTTCTATAAGGATGAAATTGTCTCTTGTATTTTTCCATCTCTCAAGACAAGATGCCTTCCTCAGGGTCCCAGCTCTGCTATATGTTGAAAAATATGAAAATGACTCAGAATTAGAAAAGATCCCCCAAAAGAGAACAACTGTTGGATGGACAGATCAAATATATGTAAAGAGAAATTAATAAATTATGGAGCACAGATTAAGACACTTTATGAAGAACTTCAGACATGGATGGACAAACTGGATTTATCCTGGATGAAAGTGGATTCTTCCGGACAAGTGGAGTTTTATTGTGATGGATAAGAAACTTGATAACACTTCCTACAGGATATAATTTTCCCTGCTTCACACTTGATTAAACAACTATAAAAAAGGTAATGAAGCTATTTGTTGGAGAACTTTCCTAGACTGTATATAACCGAATGGCTGACCATTTTGATATACAAGGAAATATTTTGGGTGCAAAGAGCACAGTGGCAGCTTCTGAAAACTAATACACGAGTTTGCTACTTTTGAAGATCCCACACACAATTATTAAACAGAAAATCCTTATTTTCACATGACCTCTACATTATTGGCTTGATCCTGGGTTGTCTTTCTTTTCCAAGATTGTTTGATGTGGTTTTTTTTCTGTGAAAGGTTTAATAATACTGATTTTCATATGAAATGAACTGTAAATGTATGATCAAATCATACCTACAAAACTTTTTGTGACTCAGTTTCCTTAACAAAAGAGAAATAGTGCAGTAAAATTATCTTACTACAGATTTTAACACTAATTTCAATGAAAGTATTACCTCCTAAATTATGATCATCCAGATAAAACATGTTTAGCCTTTAAGACAGATATCCTTGTCTACCCTAATGCCTTACAGCAGCCAAAGGAGAAGCATCAGTGACCATATATAACCAAATTTATATCATGGTTTCCTCTTGGAAAAAGTGAAAGACACCTTGTTTTTGTGTCTCTCACATCATGGGATATATAATACTATCAGCTGTTTTATTTTGAATGACAAAGAGATCTATGCAACTGACTTCGTTTTATGTGAATGAATATTATTAAGTTGGGGTTGCTTATCCTGAGTTCCTATATTTTTGCCTGGTTCTTTTAATTATTATTGTTTAAATGCTTTGCATTGTAGAAATTATAGAAATTAATTATATACTATTTCAGTATTTTTTGTATAATATTTCTAAATTAAATTTGTTTAATAATTACTATTTTTTAAAAAAATGAATGAATGAATAAGAGCTGAACTTTTTTAATATTTGAGAAAATATATTCTATCGGATACTTTTTCATTATTTGATAGAAGTCTCACTGAGGCCATCTGTCATCTGGAGGTGTGAATTCATGTCCTTTTACCTCCTTGTTGCCCCCTTGTAAAGTTTATAGTGCTCTTTTAAAACATTTGTTAATACTTAAATGTCAATCAATATTGGTTAATGCTTACTATAAAACATACATATTTATTAATATTACATTAGATTAATATTTCTTATGATTTTAAAACTTTGATAAAAGTTTTACCTTGTCCCAATATCACAAAAATATTTCCTATATACTTTTCATTAAATTTTCTTAGATTTAGTATTTCTTATGTTTTATCTAGATCTTTCAATGATCTGTTGTTCACTCTTGTACAGGAAGGAAGATAAGGATAAAATTTAATTTTCTCCATATGATGATGTAATTTTCTAAACGATATGTTACAATGTTGTCTCTTTTTTTCAGATATTTTTTGGTAACAGCTTTATCACACGCCAAGCTTCCATTAGTACTCTGACAAGTTTTTTACCCCTCTATCCTATTATGTTAGTCTGCATGTCTGGTCCTACATCAGAACCACACTATATTTTTTGGGATTTTTTTTGTTTTAAATTTGTATTTCTATAGCTCAGTTGAAAGTTGTGTTCTCTGTTACTGCAAGTGTCCTTTCCTTGATATTTTTTCCAAAATTGACTTAGTTATTAAGGGGCATTCATTATTCTAAATTGCTTTTAAAACATTTTTGTCATATTCCACAAAAACATACTGTTATAAGTAAAATTGTAATTTTATGAATTAGATTGAATTTTGGTTTAGGTCCTCCTCCACTTACCCGTGTCTGCTGACACTTAAGCCCTGGACTATCGTTGAGACATTATTATTCCCTAAAAAGTAATATATGCATTAAAATTGTGGAATTATGAAGATCTTACCATTAGTGTTACACTCAGAAGAATTTCAAGTTAACATGAAGAGAAAAATATGGAAGGATATCAATCCTTTTATTATTGCTTAAGTAATAGGTGAATATCTAATGCCAATTATGGAATGCTCAGATTATATTTGATAAATAGATGGGAGGCTCTTGGTATTTGGGGAACAAATGTATAACCTCTATTTTTCAGATTTTACCTTTATTCTTCAATTTACTAGCTTCTCTATTTTGATTTTTGAAATGCTGTCCCCAATTAGATTTCAGTGTTGAAAAGAAGATATACAATATGCTTAACTATAATCTTTGGTTTATTAAAATTATTAGTACAATTGCACGTATGGAATTCATTCATCCTGATGTGGAAATATCCTACATATTTGAAACTGTATTATGAAATTTTGTTCTTAGACCATCTTTATTTCTGTAAAATCCATTCCTTGTGCTATCTTTACATTTGATCAAAGTTATCCCTTAGCATATTTGACTAAATATTTGGGTATCTTTAAATCTTAGCACAACTATTTCTGGGACATAGATTATAGGAGTTACTTCACTTGTGTCTTTCTTCTCTATATGAATTCAGGTTAGAGATAGGAGCAAATATAAATAGGATGAGGTTCAGTAGAAACAGTTTCATGGTACATCGTGTCAAGAAAAATACAAATCCATACACCAAACTGGAAAAAATTACATTTGTGCAAGCATTTTAGAAAATGTTTGAGGAAGATGGTCACACTTAGCCAGGGTAGAGTGAATCATAACTTTAGTGATTTAGCTAACAAAAACATTAAAAGGTAGTGGCCTATTTGTGGTGAGAGATTGATCTGTTTGCTTGCTTTTATTAACCAACTTCTCAAAGGAAATGATCAAATCAATTCCTTTAGAAAAAAAAAGTTTCATCATCAATATTTTCTTACTGTCAGTGACAATTTTTTGTTTTCTAGGAGGTTCTTGACTTTAACTTATGTGTCTATGCATAAGAAATACAAAATTATATGGATGAAAGAGAAAATTGCATTAAATCATCTTACACGCTAAATAAAAAAATACTTGCTTTGTTTCATTATGCCTACAGGTTTCTGCCTATAGAATTCTTTCTTCATTGTGAATAGAAGGATGAGAGAGTAAATCATTAATAAAAAATCTTCACTTTGGATTTAAAGAAAAATAGAGTAACAGATTAGGTAAAACTTACTACGTAAACACCTGCTTCTTCCAGGATGTTCTAAGTTTTTGCTATGTTAAAAAATAACTCAGGTATAACACAGCTAAATTCTTATTTTTTTACATCTAGAATAAAATAGAATATACCTTTCAATAAAATAAAAATGTGGAATTGATGCATTTTGGATAATATTAGCCGTATACTTAATCTTACCAGTTTCAAAATCACTCTGGACTTGTATCTCAATTGAATTTCATCTCTCTGTAAATAACACTTTAATAAGTGTCTACATATACTTAAAAATTTTTATTTTTTGCAAAGTTTTTATGAAAAATAAGCTGTTTATTTAGAGTATCTTCAGAAATAAGGCTTAAGAATGATTTTGCTGTTCTCCAACCTCAACCAGAAATCCAAATCCTGGTTTATTCTTTTCAAGACTCTCCTTCTAAGAAGTAACTTACCTGAACACTGGGTGAGGATAAACACTGAGCTTATTTCTTTTTCCTAGCATGTCCTCTTGTTATTAAAAGATCATATGTTAGAATATTGTACTTGAACACAGAATGATAGAGATCATGCCTGTACATATTTATTTTTTATTGTAATTGTCCTCTTCACAACTACACCCAGTAACAGAATGACAAGCAAATGCCTGGGTGGCCAAATAGCTTTGAGAAACAAGGTAGAGTTTTCTACCTTGCTGAAAGTCTACTAAATTGCTAAAATAGAGAGATAATTTGAAGGATAAAAACAAAACAGAAAGCGTACATTGGTTCTTCTCATATGATTTGAAGTTATAATCATTGTCTCATAACAATATTAGCTTTGAATACTATTAGGAATGCATGATAACCAATATTTATCAGTAAGAACTATGCAAAATGAGGAATAAAGGGTCCTGTAGCTCAAAGAAATCACCCCACCAGCTTTTCTTTCCTTCAAACACGACTCATCTATCTTTTACCTTTTTGTATTCAATTATTTATGCATAATATTCTTACTCATTTTATCTTGTTTATTCTCAATATTTTGCTCTTCAACTTTCACTGTACTTGAAACTGCTTTTACATATGACATTAATGATTTAGAATCACCAAATTCAATGACCTATTTTGTCTTTCTACACCAATCAATCTCTGGAGGCATTTGACATTGTTTAAACTGGGACTCAATCCATCACCTAAGACCCATTACTCACATAAAAGCACCGGACAAGCTCCATCAATTTTATCTTTGTAGTATTTCTCCTCACATCCTTTCCTAAAACAAAGGAAATAGCTTAGTCTTGAAACTCACCTGTTACTGTAAAAATCTCCTGGCTGATATTTCCGATTTCTGTCAGCTTCTCCCCATTCTTTAAACAATTCATGAATATTATTAGGATATAATGACAAACACTTTTTGCCAAAATTTCTCACCCATGGGTAAAATTTTAGCTAATTAACTCAGTTCATCCAATATTTTCTTCAAAGAAAATGCTTGATTCAAATTGTACAACCAGCATCTTGCCCAATGTATTATTAATATAACTTAATTTTATAAATTAACATATTGAATTGTATGTATTCATGGTAAATAAGGCTTGCTTCTTGCCCTAGTAAGGTGGTCTTTGGTAGCCAAGGTATTGGCTCCAGCTGTACTAGTGTTTTGTTTTAAGTTCTATAAAGTGAAGAAAGTTGTACATGCATAAGGTGAAGAAATAAATAAAGTGCCAAAAGCAGGGGCCTTATTTGTGGAACGGAATTGCTGGAGTAGAAATTTAATATTGTACTCATTGTTTCTTTTCCAACTGATGATTATTTGAAAATTCAAGGTGGTAGGTAATTCATGTAAATTATATGAAATATGCACAAAGAACAGACCAGAAGTAAATATATCATTATTTAAGAGCTAGAAAATAATTTTAATATTCTTTTTAATACTTTTTAGTATATTTTAAAATTTATTACAAATATGGGTGCATTGTTTTTTCATAGCTAGGATTAAATTAGGCACATGATTGGATGTTATAAGTGAGAAAACCCAATTTCATAAGCTCTGATGCCTCTCCACAGGGCAGCTAAGCACTGTACTGATTGAAGTAATTTATTGTTTTAAGTATTTTAAATGGACTTTTTAAGAGCAGAATTTGATTTTTAATATATGGAAATATACTGAAACACCATTAGCAGTCATAGAAACCTTAAAAATTATTATCAGAAAAACATTACAAATATATTATGGGAAAAGAGAATTATTGAACATATTCCAATATCAGTGATTTATCTGTTTTATTCACATTTTATACATGAAACTATCTATTTGATCAACTAAATTCTTTTCCAAACATATGATTATGTTTAAGTAGAAATTTCAAATGCTGTAAGAAGTAAATGGTCTTTTGGTAATAAGAATTTTGCATCTTACTGTTAACCCAAATTATCTTTGTTATTAAATTTGCTTGATTTCATATTACCATTGAAATATTGAATAAAGTGTAAATATGTCATTCTTATATTTTTAAAAATTGATTTAGCATTGAAGAAAGGGGAAAATCTTGAAACTCGTTCCTTAATTATATATGAAAACTGAATTTTAAGAGGCAAGCACTCTTTTGTCTATAATAATTTTAACCTTTAAAAATTATTAAGATTTCACGAGTTATCATTTATTTAAGACTGAAGTCTTGAAAGTATATAAACTTAACAGATACCACATGATCTATTTTGTTAATTTTATTAAGTTCTTCTAAATCAGCTCTCTTCTGATATTATTTCTTTTCAATTTCTGTCATCCTTCTCTTTCCCAGTTACATACACTTTTTTTCTTTCAACTATTAGCTCTGTAAATAATAAGGGAATAATATACACCACTGTATAGAATGGATCATACTTTTCATATGATTTTTTTTATAATTGAATCCCATAGGTTCAAACTCCTGTGCATGTATTTTAGGTAACTTTGAGACTCATTTTCTATACTTTTTAAATGACCAGTCACTTTCTTCACTTTATATTTTCTTTTCTGTTACTCATCTCCCCAAGATGTTATGACCCTTTTTGTATTAATAATCTGACAACATAAAGTTCTCAGTTTGATCTGGGATAAGGAGATAAATTTAGTCTCAATAAAAATTATTTTTCTTCTGATTACTCCCTTTTACCTTATGAAGAAAACCTTTAAGAATAATGAAAGAACATTTCACTGAATAATTATCTAATTTCATTGACTATGTACATATGAACTAATTATAGGCTTGACTATTTGAACCTAATTCCACAACTTGCTTTGTATTCCTTTCATAAAATAACATTAATACATCAATGAGCAAGACTGGATATATTGTTTTACAAATAATCTGAATGTAGTGCATACAGGAAAACCATAAAGAAAAAAGTCTTCCTGATAGGGACTAATTTCACCAATAACCAGAGGCCAAGTAGGTATATGCTTTATGCCTCTTCATATTTAATTAATGTGTGCAAAACACTGCCTAATAATGGTATATTTAAAAATACCAAAAATTGTAGAATTATATACTTTAAATGGCTGAATTGTATGGCATGTGAATTGTACCTTCATAAAGTTGTCAAGAGACTGTACCAAGCAGGAACGGCACAGACACGACCAAAGCTGACAATAGACAGCAGAAGTAAAGTTCCATTTCTGGCAGCTCTGGATGCTTCATGGACAATGTTTGCAGTACTGGAAGCTGGAAGAGTTTTCCCTTAGGGTTAAGTTGTAATCATATATTATGGAGTTCTGAAGACAAGCCATTGGTAATTTGTACTCTGATGATGGCATGCATCATTTATTTTTCCACTTGACCATAAATAATTTACAATTTCTTGGAAAAAGATACCACAGGATAAAAACACATGCGTGCTCATGTGCACACACACACGTACACACAGGAAAATATTTGCATGTTTGCATATCTAAGATAAAATTTTGCCCTTTCTTCTGGGTCCATGGATCAAATGTTCAAATAGGTAACTGTTTTGTGCATGCTCATTTTGACACTCTCTGTTATACTAATGGATTCCCAAAATAAGTGTTGTATTTACTCAAGAAACAATTTTCATAGTCAGATGAATTGGCCATAGAGAAAATAGAGTATTACCAATTGTATTTATTACATATATCAGACTAGGAATTTGAGATACTATTGATGTGGAGTTTCATGTGTTACATAAATTCATTTTCATTGCCAGAGATTTCTGATTTACATATTAATAGAGCTACCATTTAATGTGTGTGTACTATGCACTGGTACAGAAGGTTATCAAATCCCATCCTTGTAGGGTAAATGCTATTATTTCTATTTTACTATTGGCACAACTGAGGTTCAAAGAGGATAAATAACCTACCCAAGGTTACACAGACAGTGTCTGATTGATTTGACTCAAGCTTCCTAACTCTTACCTGTATACCTTGCTTTATGTCTTCCATAAAGCTGAATTTTAGAATGTATTTTATCTTAACTCTGAAATGACTCTTCTTATTTCTGCTGAGACCTCAGAGCAGCTCCAAAGGCAAATACTCCCTCATATATATTGAAAGCCATACCAAAAAAAAAGAATAATAAATAAATTAAGTGAGAGCCAAAGTAACATTTTTGTTTTTCATAGTAGCCATATAGGAAAAAACAGTTCAGGGTAAAATTCAAAGGACCTGCTACTGAACTAACACATTTGTCAAAACTGTCCACTCACTCATCAATAACAAGAGTCCCCGCAGGAGGGACCTGCCAAGTAAGACTTAGAGCATAGAAGACAGAATATATGTGGTCTTCTAAGACAAGAATGTTCTCAAAAGAAGAAAAGACGCAGCAGAACTATAAATGCTGAAATAGGAGGTGCCAGGAGGCTCTAAAGACACATTTACTTGCAACACTGTAGAGAATTTAAGAAACACTCATGAAGATAGAAGTTACTTGTTCAAATGGCGGAATGATTTACATAAAGTGATAGAAACCCATAAAAGCATGAGTTTATTTTTTAATGTAGGGATATTTTAAAATTAGGCCTAGATCTATTGTGCCCAGTGATTTTGTTTCAGACAGATGCTCAGTTTTCCAAAGATAGATTTGAAAAGAATTTACCAGCATGTAATAAACATGGAAAAAATAAAATTAATTGTTTTAATTTGTTTTTAATATAATTGCAATATACTAAGGATTTTTCAGGAATTACTAATATTAGCAACAAATTGCTAGGTTTTAAAAGAAAATGTCCAGAGCTGTAGTGATGTAACATGATAAGATTAAAGTTAAGGATGACAAGGAAGTGCCATTTTCTCCCATCTGTATGTGGGCAGAACAGCTGTCAATGACAGTTTTCTTGTCTTCCTTTCTAAATGGGAAAACATTTTAATCTTTAGAAATGCTTTTTTGTGAATATGTTGCATAATTTCAGGAATATATTAATATAGAAACCTATAAAAAGAAAGAGTACATACATGTAAAATATAAAATCAAAAAGGAAGAAAGAAAGGAAAAAGGGAAGGATCATAACAGTGATGTTTCTTTAGATTTGCAGTGAACAAGAGAGTTTTGGCCTATAAAATTTAGTTGTTTATCTCACAACAATAACATAATGATAAGCAAGTAAATTTCAAGTATAACATTGATTCAACAAGAAATGTGGTTATATATTGAAGTTTGTCAGTGCTAATGAACAGTACAGAGAATTCCCCTCTCTAGTGAAATCTAATTGTGCAGGATATAAACAAGACGCATAAAGATTAAGAAGGAAAGGAGCAATTGATTTCTCAATAAATAAAGAGACACTGCTTCACTACAGTGAATCTGTATGCCATCTCAAAACATTTTTTATTTGGGATAAATAACATCTAGTAAGCAGAAGGAATTTCATATTCCATTTTTACTCAAAGAACATGTAAATGTTTTCCTTGTACCTAATTAGAAACTTCCTAAACGTATTGTGTACTACTAATGTCTTTAAAATTGCAGAAATAAAATAAAACAATGGCTGCACATAGTCAAAAAAGGTTTTGCTCTGTGCGTGTGTGTTTGTTTAAAGACAGTTCTTACTGCTATTGACAAAGCTAAGAGACAAGAAGAAAATTACAGAAAGGTAGGACGTCTAATTCTAACAACATTGTCACAATAAACGTTGGAGAAATCAAATGCTTATTGATTAAATAAAGTGCATCAGAACTCAAAGACAGAACTAGATATATCATGTAAATTCACAGTAAGTGGGTTTGTGTGTGTTTGTGTTTGTTTGTTTGTTTTATTTCTTGTCAGGAATAAAATCAGGATGATTTTTCAGTGGCCGCTCAAACCAATGTGATTACATGACATTGACAGATGAGAGCGTTGCACCAACTCAATGACCCAGTGAGATTCTTATGCCAAGTTTTTCTGTCCTAAGAAAAATTTGGATGACATAAATTGCCCACCTTATTTGTCAACACAGTGGAAATTCTCAATATATTTTGAAAGTCAGTTTTTTACTTTATTGGGGGGAGTTTTACCACCATTTGAAGTTTCTCTATGGAGAATTTGGTTATTTTTCTAATTATCCACCCATGAGCCTTTTTCTGAGAAGTAAAAGAATCAAAAAGTGATTTAGACATGATCAGCCTTAGGAACAGAAATCAAGAACAAAGAGATTTTTTTGGTCAAAATTATGTTTATATTTAAATCATTAAATCAAGTGTTTATTTATTATAATTGATAAAAGAAATTAGTTCCATTTTAAACATCAATAGAAATAAAAAGACACCAAGTAAAACAAAGAACAGAATATTAAAAACAAGCAACCTATAATGTACCCGTTGAAATATCCCATAGTTAAATTTTGGCCCTTTTTCTCTAAGCTTATCCTCAGCAGTAGAAGTCTCAATATTTGTCCAATACCCCATTTAAACCTGTTTTTTATTTGCACTGATTTGATGAAAATCAGAATGTTGAATTCAACTGTCTTATACTTTCTTGGATTTCAGAAGAATTTATGTTTATCTTAAGACTTTCATTCTGAAGTATTTTTTCCTTCTAGTATTATTTCTTTCTTTGTTAGCTCTTAATGAAAGAACATTTATCATCAAACAAAAACTGTTAATATATATTAAATATTTTTAAAGTATACGTTTTTTCTGAAATACGTGTATCCTTCTGTTCTTCTATGACCTCTTCAAGGTCTTCATCAAACAGAAAAATGCATTAGTTAATTATTAATGATTAGTCTTGGGGAAGGCATTTGGACATGTAAATAGTTTTGATAAAGTAGGAGATCGTGGAGTAGTGATATTGCTAATTAGAAAGGTGGAGTCATTCAAGATAACTCACAAAGACAAGAAAGTATATTCAACTAAGGGAGAATAATACCGCAATGAGAACCTACCTCTACATCTCATTGTCACACACTTCAAATCAGCTCCCCCAATAAACACAGCTATAGTTCTTTGCTTTATTTAACTTCATTACACCCTTAGATTTTTATCATATGTCACTCAAGAACAGAAAGAACACTTAAAGGAGAGATTTCACCTATTCTGGATTCACAACTATAGTATAAGTACAAATCTGTAGTTTACAGATTCCATCTCTATTGCAATAGCAATTTGATCTCAAGTTTACTTTTCTTCTCAAAGAATCTGGTAGAATGAGATTCTTACTGTCCAGACACATAATCAACCCCCTGTGTTATGATTCATAAACTACACAGATTCATATGATAGGAATAGATATGGTTTGAACTTCTTTTTTAGTACACCTTGCATGAAAAGTCATTCAGTAAAGTACAAGTGAAGAATAAATATTCCAGATGCTAAGTGTATTTTAGAAAATATAACTGAATTTTTTATAGTTGAAATATAATATCTAAAATTTAGAAATTTTTCTAGCTTAATTTACTTTCTTGTCATAGACCATAAAGGCTATTGACTTCACTAAAAATTGCAACTTAATTGTAGGTTTTTAAAAATATGGATATACTTAAGAGAAGAGGAATGGTGTCTCAAATTAGCTTCCATTTATAATTACCTGCTTTTTGAGATTACATAAAACTACTATTCCTTAAAATATTACCTCTTTTTAATTGACTTATTAAGGACAACCATGGTAGCCTTAGTGTAATTATTTGGTACTAAAAAGATATTACATATGGGATAATTTTATATACATGGATTGAAATCCATCATGTAGTCAACATATTTCATTATTATTTAAAACATAGCAAACATTTATATAACAATTATTTTATGCCAGTGACTAAGTGTTTTTGTGTATATCAACTCACAATTATCCTTATTTTATTGATAAGATAATAGAGATAGAGAGAGATCAACTAACTTGCCATTAAGTGCCAAACTATGGATTCAAAACACTCTTGATTCAACACCTCTGTTCTTAATCTCCATGCCATACTTACTAGGAATTTATTTATTTTTATTTTGACAGTGATTCCAGTAGAAATATATTAATAAGAAAAAATTAATTTCCTGATGATCATTTATGTGCTATTTTAGGAAAACATTTTATATGCTTAGATACATTCAGATATTAGTATTTTTTTTTTTACCATGTTTGGGTCCTCATTCAGAAAAATTCTGAAATATTTCCCTGAAATACCTACTGAAACGTGAGACACCATTAAGTACACCAACTTACACAGAGTGGAATTAACAGAAGAAGAGAGAAAAAGAGGTTGAAAATAGAAGAAATATGTATAGTATCCAGTGGAGGATCGCATGCATTTATTTGTCATTAGTCTTTTATCTTTTTAGAAATCAAATACCTTTCCATAGTTTTTCTTTGTCTTTTGTTACACAGGTGCTTTAGAAGAATATAGCCTGCCCACACTTTTTTTAGAAAGAATGTGCCTCAGTTTGGGTTTGTGTGATATTGCTCTATGATGAGATTCAAGATATGGATTCTCAGATAGAATAATACATACGTGATGCAGCGTCCTGAAAACATCATCTCAGTGGCATACAGTGTCCTTATGATTCTCACTGGTGATGTTCCTCTTGATCACTAAATCTAGGGATTTTCCAATTTCTCCAACATGAAGTTATCTTTTATTCATGCAAAAATTAAACAATCTGTGAAAAGGCAATTTAAGATGATGCAAATATCCTGATCCTCATTGAAAGGTCTAGATTTAGCATCAATTGAAGATTCTTTCCTGAACCAAACTACACTATTATGATAGTTTTACTTTGTGTTTAAAAAGATTCAATTACATTTTCAAAATTTAAAGTCATTTAAATTTAAACCATGTTTATTTACATTTTTGATATTTTACTTAGAATTTATATTTCTCCACTTTTATTAATAATAGGTAATAAAATATTTTATAAGAAAAATATTTTGAAAATAACTATATTTTTATTTTTAAATTTTGTATAATTTACATCTTTAATGAATTACATTTTATTCCTAAATCCCCAGATCAATTCTAGTAAGACACAGATTTTATAAAAATCTTAACTAATATTATAATGTTTCTGTGTACATGAAAGAATCACATGATATAAACATATAAGTTATGAATATTGCCATTTTATTTCTTATCAAAACATTACTAGTTCATCAATAATATACCCAGATATGTGCAATCATGCTTAAATTTAGTCTTTTTAAATTAACCATAGTTCATACTTTTGTTTTTTTAGTGAAGGTATACTTTTCAACGTATGAGTATAGAACAAATTTAATTTAGCAGTGTATGACCTTAATTTATAATATTCCAATATTTAAACATAAGATATATGGGCTTTCATATACACATTTGTTCTGAGCCCTGCAAAATTTGGAGGCAGGCCTGCTGGTGCAGATGTCATCTCTGAAGAAAGACCCAGGTTCAGAGATAACTGGAATATTCTGGGTAGTCCTGATCATGTTCACCGGGATTTCTTTCAAAATAAGCAACAGGAGATTTTTTCCTAAAGTAAATAACTTAGGTAATCACTCAATCAAAGTGTATATACAAAGACAGGATATTGAGAATTACAAGATATAAAGAAAAGACGTAATGATCAGAGTGGAGCAGCATGATCAGTTACTAGAATCAAACAGCTCCACCTCTGTGTTCAGCACAAGAGTTTCCTCTGGGTCTCACAAGGTCAAATGAGGCAAATTATTTCTAAGCACAAAAGGGTTAGTATTTCTTAGCTTATCCCTAGTGCTTATATGTTGTGTTTCATTTTAGCTCTGAAGTTGTGAGGGTGGAAAAATATTACTTACTGAATAGCCTGACACTTTCCTATTTTAATTGTAAGAAGAGTGTAGGAAACAGTTCTGCACAAAGGAAGCTAGCAAAACATACTTTGATTGTGTGAGATACTGTCTGAAAAAAACCAAAAGTCTTATAGAATACGTACCTTTTAAATATTTCTCAGCTCTCTGGCAATCTGTAGAGGAGACCTAAAGGATTCTTGGGCCCAGGTATGCAAAGGAGGCCATGGATCTAGCTCTTCTGGAACTCTGGGGTAGCAGCTTACCTCTTGTTCTTCACTGGGGACAATAATTACAACCAAAATCTTTTCCTTGGAGGTTCCCCAGCAGCCAGTATATCCTTCTCTGGCTCCCACTGAATCTTAACAAGACAATTCTCCCATTTTTTTCCTCCCTGCTACCATCATTTTACCTTCTTCACATCTTCATAGACAAGGAAAAAGAAGCAAATCACTATTCCCATAGGCAGAGAAAAGAAATTGTTCCAAACCAATTTCTGCATTCCTTCTTCCTCTAAGCTCACTCCCTGGGATGGTACATTATTTTCTCTGTGGATATAGTTCAGTCTCATGTCTGACCTAAGGAGTAAAATCAGGTTTATGTGATTTCAAACATGGAAAGTCCTAAAATGTACTAAGAATAAATGGTAAGGATGAGAAAACAAAAATACATATTCTACATTTTTTCATGTAATAGGTCATTATTCTTTAATTTTACTGCTTTGTCCTCACTTAATCCCTGGCCTCCCCCCATTTCATGTTAATATCAATGCTGGGAATTTTTTTAAGAATCTCACTGAAGTATGGAAAAAATACCAAAGAACAAGAAAAAAACCAAACAAATAAATAAATCCCACTTTCCTCTTGCCTCCTACCACCTGCAACCTTTGTATACTGTATGAAGGTCTTTTCTTTGCCTTTAATGTAATGTAATGCTAAAAAATAAATAAGCAAAAATAGGAGCAAAGCTGTTTGTTGTTTCTAATTTTATGCCTATATCTATGTTTTTGGGGGTTTTTTTCTCCCTGCACTTCCTTGGAACTTTAAAAGTAAATCGAATTTGGTTGCATCCATGACATAGATTTATTACTCTGGGTTGCTCTAATCTTTTCTCAGTTAAAAATAACTTAGACAGCTCATTAATTACATGAACTATTTTCTTCCCATTGATATTGGAGATCTCAGTAATACTCATTCTCTTAAGTTTGTGCCAACCTGACTTCAAGGGCCTGTTATTTCATAAAACAGGACTTCATATCCAGGCACAAACGCCCAAAGAAGTAGAATCATTTCTTAAGATAATACTAATGTCCTTTGCTATCATTTGACTTTGTAGTGCTTAACATGTCTTCTGACCTCCCAAGGAGAATTCTCATACATCCTTTTCTCCCAATACTCAAAGATTTTCATCAAGAACACAGATTATTAGTCTTATGAGTAAACCAAGCTATATTGACAGTAGAAAAATGCTCCTCAATTAACATTCTGTTAAAAATCTCATTTTAATATATTTAGGGTTTCTTTACTGGTATTTCTGAGAGAAAACACAGTGGGCCAAATTCTATGGTTTTAGCTTTTCTACCTTTGCACAATGTTAACTTCTATGTAACAGGAGACATTACTACACTGACCTTCAACTTGACCAGTCCCCCAAATAAAGGGTATAGCTTTATTCCAATAAAACCTCACAAAAACAGGCTGTGGGCCAGATTTGGCCTGCAGGTCAAACTTTGCCAATCCCTGAGAGATACAGAACACTCTACTGGATATTAGAGGACATACAAGTAAACATATGATATGTTTTTAATCTCAAAACATTTACAAGGTGGTGACAAAACACAAAGATAACATCATATAAGTCATCTTATAATGAGTTCTAAATTAATACTTTGGAAAGTGTCAAAGATCAGAATTATTAAAATAATGTATGTTGTAGAACATTTTGAATTGGGAAATAGTAAAAATATAGTATTGCTATTATTGTTTAGCAAACATCACTGTGGACATTTAATACTTAAAAAATTAATTATGTTGGTATATTTCTATAAAAAACCATAAAAATAATTTGTATTATTGATCTATATTAATTTTTAATCATCATTCATTTCATAACTAGTTTATTTACTATTTAAATAGACTATTCTCGATTCTGGTCCATTCTTGGTAATCATGTTCCTATCTGAGAGATATGCTTTTATAAAAATTTATTTATTTATTTATTTTCCTTGGCACTAAATTTTATGATAATTTCAAAATGGAATCTTCTCTGCTTTAGAGTATTCTCCCTTTCACATTTTTGGGATATCTCATTGCAATGTTTCCCAGAAACAAAACAACTTTTGTGTTAGTTTCTCCCCCTCACCCCAAACTGTTTATGCCTGTACTACAAGAAAACAGGCACTTCTTCCACAGGGCTTAATGATAGTTCCTAGGTCAGTTCTCCAAGGCCAAATAAGTGAGAGATTTAAGGGCATTTTCAGAATAACTCATGAACTTTTGCCTCAACTACTTATAGTATCAAATATAATTACCTGAATTATCTGTAGTGGTGAAAATGCTAAATAAAAGGTAAGAAAAAAAAATATTTTTTAAAATTACCACAAGATAAGTATCCAAATCAATATATATATATATTTGGAGACAGTCTCTCTCTGTCGCCCGGGCTAGAGTGCTGTGGTGTCAGCCTAGCTCACAGCAACCTCAAACTCCTGGGCTCAAGCAATCCTCCTGCCTCAGCCTCCTGAGTAGCTGGGACTACAGGCATGTGCTACCAGGCCCGGATAATTTTTTCTATATATATTTTTAGTTGTCCAGCTAATTTCTTTCTATTTTTAGTAGAGACAAGGGTCTCACTCTTGCTCAGGCTGGTCTCGAACTCCTGAGCTCAAGTGATCCTCTTGCCTTGGCCTCCCAGAGTGCTAAGATTACAGGCGTGAGCCACCGCGCCCAGCCTCACAATGTTTTTAGTTTGAAAGTGGCCAATTCTGTTGGAGATTAGGGCTGAGTAAGGTCACATAAATATATATGGGAGAATAACTGAGAAGAGGCTGTTGGGCTTATCTTATCTGATTTCAGAAGATGTATCTTTAACAATCTTTTTACATTTAAAAAGGAGAAAGAGCATTGTATTCTTGGTTCTTAACAAAATGGGTTTGCTTAAGAATGACTTTCATAAAAAAGTGAAATTGGAATTTCTATTTTCAATAAAATTAAATTGTACATATTTTTAAAAGATTACTTATAATTTTAAATGACCAAATAAAAAACTACTTAACTATGAAAAAGGAGTAAAATTATACTGAAAAATTGATACAAATGAGGTAATTTCTTTGCTTTCTCACAAATATCTCTTCTTGTGGCTGTACCACAAGAACATTGGGGGCAGGAAGAGATGAGGCTGTGTCTGACATGTTCTGTAATCAGGATCTTTTATGTCTCTGAAAGAAAAGTAATTCATTAGAGAAACAAAAAAAAAAACCTATGAAATATATATCTGAAATAATATGTTTCACATATCTGAAACACATCTTTTCTCTAAAAATATTTTCTTTTTTTTTTAGATTTTTACATAGTTCAGTTATAACCAATGTGATGAAGAAATCATCTATCTGCCAAATTACACATTCCTCTCTTTTTAATGAAAAAGAGCTTTAAGCAAAAACTATCATTGCAACACAGAACTGAAGAAATGTTTTAATCATACATGAACCGTTATTACCTTCTGGCTATTTTTAATGCTGTGAGGACCTTATTCTTCAGTACACAATTTCTTTTCTCGAACACATGTACTCTAAGCATCACAACTTGATTATATTTGCCAGAACTAATGCAAGGACATTTAATATTCTCAAAAAGGAAGTTCAACTATAAATTTCTCCTTGCCTAAATTTTTCCCAAGGCTCAAGTTATCCCAATTAAATATAAACACAGCTATGGATAAATAATCTAAATTTTTTCTCATGCAGTGTGACCGCTGATTCAGCCAGGAGTCTGTCACTTTTGTGTAGTTAATGGGATGGTTGCCTTTGAAAGTTGACAAAAACACATCTTTACCTTTATGTATTCTAGGCAGTGCCTTCATAGCTAACTACATTTTTGGCAAGAAAGCACATCTAATTTGGCTCATGTCTCTGCTCTCATTATCTAAATTATTTCTAGAATGCCAATGATAGATGATTTGCCTCTTTTTATCTGGAATATTACCAGAGCTCTATAGGAAAGTTAAGCCCAAAATGTAAGAAAAAATTGAAATGTAGCATACTTTCTGTTTGTATCAATTCATAATATTTTGTTAAAATATTGAACCTCCATGAAGAGATTCAGTATCAATTTTCATAATTATAAACAGATAATTTCCTATCATAGGAAATTCTACCATCTCTCTCTATCTCCATCTCTTCACATTATATGTAAACAGTCTGGGAAAGTGAGATAATTATGAAAGATGTTCAGTGAATAACATGAAAATTAACTCACAATGCAATTACTGGGCAAAACCAAAATAATTGGAGCAATCATTGTTTCAAACAACCTGATCAATCCAAATGTGATAAAATATTAAGACAGCAATCAGATTGGAGCTCTAGGGAAAAATCTTTGTACATCAGCATGAAGATAACTTAAACTGCCTAGTGTTTGATTTCTAGGAAGATGTCCTCATAAACAGGGATATTTGAGCTTATATGTATAGTCACACTGTATCTTCAAATTTGTTGCTATTTCTAGAAAGAAAATCTTTAGTATCTTAATTTGTCATTACTCCACTAACTATAGTTGACAATTGATGAGTAAAGATTACTCTCTCTGTTAAAACTTGAATTAAATATGAAAGAAACAATTCTTCAACTTCTAGCTGAAATGAATGGTTGAATGGCAGCAAGCTCATACTGTCTGAGGTTTCATAACATGTTCAGATTTATTTGCAAACAATTAAAAAAATCCTAAGTAAAGACTAAACATGATCATGTAATAAAAATATTTTATTCACAGGTAGATAATCAAATATCACATGTTGAAGTCCTAACCCCTAGTACCTCAGAATGTGAGCTTATTTGGAAATAAGGTCTTTGCAGATATAATTAGTTAAGTAAGATTGAGGTCATACTGAAGTAGGGTGGGTACTTAATCCAATATGACTGATGTCCTTATAAGAAGGTGAGATTTGGACACAGACGAGTATACAAAAAGAATGTCATGTGAATATGAAGACAGAGACTAGGGTAATGATTCCATGAGCCAAGGAACACCAAAGATTGCCAGCCAGCCACAGAAGCTTGGGGAGAGGGCTGGAACTAATTTCTCCTCACAGCTCGTAGAAGTAACAAATCCTGCTAACACCTTCATAGTGGACCTCTAACTTCCATAACTGTGATACAGTACATTTCTGTTGCTTAAGCTATTCAGTTTGTGCTAGTAATACTTTGTTTTGGCAGCCCTAGCAAACTATAGTAATACATATGGGTAGATTCAAATAATCTCGACCAATATAACTGGAAATATAAGCCCCTAAATGTTTTCTCTCACAGTTGTGCGAAGAATTACTTGTTTTTGTGTGTGCTTTGCAAAGAGCAAGACCTATCCATCTATCTGTCATCTGTCCTCTCCTTCCCTCCCTCCTGTATTTTCTCCATTTCTTTCTTGTCATTCTGATTCTGATTCTGTTGTTCTTTTTTGGCTTGTTTCTTTGTTTCTTTAAATAAGAAGATGGTCAACTAATAGTATTGGAAATATAAAGTTTAATAAACTGACAGTTTTTACCTTTCAAACCTTATTTATTACTTTTTGTCAAAACATAAAGTTCCTTAGTAAAGACTGAGTCTAGCTCTCCTTTCTACCTATGGAAAAAAGAACACCAGAAAGTGAATGGGCATGCAGTAAAGCTAAAATTAATTAATTAAAAGAAAATGCAAGTTACCAGGGGTGTGAATTCTAAGAATGAGTGTGAATTACCAAAAAAATCTAGGTATGCTAAGAGACTCATCTACAGATTAGTAATAGAAACTGAAGGGTATTTAATGGACATCATCTGTAATTCTTTTTTCTTTTGTTAATATTAAGAAAGATAGATATATTGGACAACTAAATAGAAAAAAACAAGCAAAAGACTAGAGCAGATGCTTCACAAAAAAGAAAATCTAAGTGGTCAAGAAATATATGAGATTGCACTCAACTTCCATAGGTTACCAAAGAAATGCAAATTAAAACCACAATGTAATACTGTATACATTGGAATGGGTAAAATGAAATGTATAATAAATATCAAATGTTGATGAGAATGTGTAACACCTGAAACTCTCATGTGTTTTTGACAGAAGTGTAACTTGGTATAATACAATCCCATTGACAAACTATTTGGCATTATCTGCTAAAGCTGAACATATAATAAGCTTTGATCTAGAAATTCCACTGTGGGTATACACCCTAAAGAAATGTGTACATATATTCTCCAAAATACCTATACTAGAATGCCATATTGACGTCTAATTGGTATAGGTTTTTTTTTTTTAGGAAAAATGGAAATGTTCTAAAATTATATTCTGATGCTCATTGCACAACACAAAATTGTATATTTTATTTTATTTTATTTTTTGAGACAGAGTCTCACTCTGTTGCCTGGGCTAGAGTGCCGTGGCGTCAGCCTAGCTCACAGCAACCTCAAACTCCTGGGCTCAAGCAATCCTCCTGCCTTAGCCTCCCAAGTAGCTGGGACTACAGGCATGTGCCACCATGCCCAGTTAATTTTTTCTATATATATTTTTAGTTGGCCAATTAATTTCTTTCTATTTTTTAGTAGAGACGGAGTCTTGCTCTTGCTCAGGCTAGTTTCGAACTCCTGACCTTGAGCGATCCGCCCACCTTGGCCTCCCAGAGTGCTAGGATTACAGGCGTGAGCCACCATGCCCGGCCCCAAATTGTATATTTTAAATGAGTGAATTGTATGGCATGTGAATTATATATCAATAAATCTTAGAGAGAGAGAGAGAGAAGGGAGGGAGGGAGGAAGGAAGGAAGCAAGGAAAGTTAGGAGGGAGGGAAAAAAGTTCAGGAAATGGTCCAGAAATCAGAAAGTGGGGTTCCAATCTTAGCATAGTTATCAATGAACCACCATGTATTGAAAATGTCTCCATCTTCCTAACCTCAATGGATCTACGTTTTCCCATATGGCTGAGGGTTTTAGACTGTTAATTCATTATTAACCTTTGATGAATAATCAGTTCTTGAAATTAAAAGAGCACTGTTCACATATTTGCCATGAAAACTCTTTATACACTTGATTCCTGATATTTTTGTATTGTTAATGTCCCCTGAAATAATTAAATTTATTATAATTTTCAGAAATTAGACAACACTTACCAAGGAAACAAGGTAATAGGTAAGAGCTCATTATATTGGAGTTTCTTAGCTGATATATTTTTCATGAAATTCTTAGACTCTGGTATCACTGATCCTCTCATGAAGACTGTTTGCATGAAATATTTAGTGTAACATATTCAAACAAATTTTTCTGTGACATAATAATTCTAGGAATAATCAAAATAAATAAATCAGTTCAACATTTATATGTAGATACACCTGACATAAATATTACATATTTTGGCAACGTTTGTACATTTAAGATTGAAAAAGAAAATATAATCAATGAATTAACAAGGAAAAATTGTGGTGTATCTTGGATTTTGCTGGGACAAATGTGTGTCTCTTACCTCTGGTTAGTGTGAGAAAAAATATGCACCATTCAAAAGACCATACTATAATAATTTCCTTTCTTTGAATTGAAGCAAAACCTGCTATATTTTTCTAATGTGGAGAAATGTAGCTACATGCATTAAACAAAACCTTTTGACAAACTTCTAAGGTCTCCAAGGACAGGAAACATTACCTAAAATGGCATGCATAAGAGGAATTTAATTATATTACTTGTTTAAATAATTATATGAGTTTATAATACATTTTTGTTATTTTATGTAAATATCTAGAGAATTCTAATATTTGCATGGAATAAGCTAGATTTGGGCAATTGGCTTATTAGAGTTACCCAATTTTGCCCCATGTGGAATTTTGCATTTATTACACAGTGTTTATTTTACCTGGACAGAGGTAATGAGATTAACCAAAGAAAAATTATATTTTCAAGTTACAATATATATTTTCATTATTTCATTTATTATCTTTTAAATTAATATAAAGATAGGACTAACTTTTTAGCAATGTATAAAATTATTTGAAAATTAATTTGCTCAGAACTTTATTTAGTTGAATATTAACTAGAGTTAATTCTATTCTTTGAGATGTAAGACCTGATATATATTATTATAATACCTTATTTCTTCCATAAATCCATATAGCACATGTATTTGCTATTATGTACCACATGTGTACTACATATTTCTATATTTATTATATCCTATGTTATGTCCTATATATTCATTTATCATAAACATACATGTATTTTTATAATTATAAATTTATAAATTAATAAACATCATATTATATATACCTTCATAGTTTATACATTCATCCAGTTGCTGTGAATGACCATTTCAGCATTATATGTGATTTTGTTTTGATTATTGTTACCATAAGTAAAAACAACAGTACTTTGCAAGCACCAGAATGGTTTGAGATTTCATTTAGTAGAGAACTGTTTGCATGGTCAGAATTTCTTATGAGCAATTTAATTCAAGAGATAAATAGTTTTGGGCAAGGAATCAATTAATATAATGGTTTTTAGATGTTCAGGCCTCATTGCCTAGATTTGTTATATCTAATTGCACATTTATTCAAGATGCCTCATCATTCAAAATGACTTGTTTGGTAATTTTAAAGAGAAATGTCATGGTTAGGGTAAAAGATTTCATTTCATGGATTTCGGCACTGACGCTGGGGAATGGCTTGAATGCTAAATGCCATGTGCACCTGAGGGATCTGCCATCCTGGTAAATTACACAACTCAAAATCTATTTCCTCTTCCTGAAGCCCCTGTCCATATTAGGCCCAGTGTATTTCTGACCACCTCTGAAATGGCTTTTTTAATAGCCTGCTTTTGAATATATTTTACTAGCCTTTTGGACGTTATCCAAATCTTACTTCCATCTCTGTTTGGGGCTTTGTTTTCCTTTTTTTAAAAATATATTTCTAATTATCATTATTTGAGTTTTATTTAGCTTGTCTTAATTTCATTTATAGCATATTTAGACCCACTGAAATCTATTCAATATCTTTAATTTCCATTTCCTCATTCAGCTTTGTGTTTTTGTACACAGAATATTCTCGAGAAAAATGGCTTATAAGCTCTCTTAGTCATGTGGTACAGGACCTGGTATCATTGTTTCTCGCTTAGAATACAAATCTACAACAGCGACAATGATAAAGCTTAATTTGAAACCTGCCTTTCATGGACATTACTTTTTTCTATGTAATTAACCAATCTAGTGTCACAATGAGACCAGATAGAAAGGATGATCCTGGAGCCTGTGACAAGCCACATGCCTCTAAATTTGATTTCCACATACATTCATCTTTTGAGGCTGAATGCTGTGGGAAATTCGGGCAGAAAATCTGGTGCTGTTTTCCTAGATTGGGAACCAATAACTTAATATAACACCTGCTGAAACCAGCCCACTTTTATAAAAGTAGCAAACACGGTGCATGCACTTGTATAATGAGAATTAACACTGAAACAGCTGCATACTTGAGAGCCCATCTGCTGCATACCCATAAGCCTGCAACTTTGCTTAGGCCAGAAATAACTTTCATGTGTAGGAATGCCAGAAACATTGTGGTTCTAGGTCAAACCAGAGTATTTTTTCACCCAGATAGAGCATGAAGCCTATCAATCATTAGGCTTGGATCATGAACGAATTGGATTGATGGAGCACCTTATTGTTTGTTTAAGGAGTGGTGGGTGTAGATCTACCTCTGAACAGTTAGCTACATGAGGATGAAAAATAATCTGTATTTCGATTGCCGTAACATCCTCAATATCTAGTGAAAATCTGACACATATAGGGACGCAGTGTGTTTTTACTGAATGAATATAATAAAAATACTTTTTGACTACTGTAGAGGTTTCTAATGCTCATTGATGACTAGTTGATTGCTTCTTCTGGCTACACAGGAAAACTAAACTTACCAAATCCCTTTTCAATTAGACAAGACTATGTGACTAGATGTAGGCTATGGAATGTGAGCAAACACAATGAGCATCAATTCTGGGCCAAAACATTTAAGCAGGTGGGTGCTCCACTCTCTGCTCTGTCTTTCCCTGCTGTAGTCATCCTGGAACTTCATATTGAGACAGCATTTTCATAAGATGAGGCAATTTTTGTCTCTGAATCACTCCAGAAAGGAGACTTCCTCTGGAGGGTTAGTTTACCCACATGTAGATTTTACACAAGCTTTTGTTGGTTTAATTACCAAGATTTGGACTTTATTTTGTTGGCATCCTATTATGCTAATATATAACATTGAGTTTATGCTTGTTTAATTTGGAGAATAGATAATGATGGATCTATATTAGTAAACTTTTAACTCTTTATTTTTTTGTATATTATTAGTATATATGTATCATCTTTAAGAAATTCAAGGGAAAGACATCCTTCACTTAATTTGTGAACTGATTCGATAAACTCTCTGTAAAGTCTTAACTGTAAGCTCAAAATTTTCCTTTGCTTATAAAATTACTATTGACTATGTGATGATGAGACTTAATCTTGTGAAAATAGAATCTCAATTGAAGAAGAAATCTATAATAAATATAACAAAGACCATGGATGAAAATAAATAACAAGTAAATAATAAGTAATGATTACTTGGCCCAGGAAAATCACTTAACCCAATTAAATATGCATCATTCAAAGTTTTTTTAATTAAATAATGAAAAACACTTTGGGATTTTTAATTAAGAACCAATTCTCACTTTATTAGAACTTCACATTGCTCTCCTATTTCTGCAGCATGCATTTTCATTGCCTTCTGAAGTCTAGTGCTAAAGTCATATTGTCTTTAATGTATGTAATAATAGAAAAAAATGCTGCTTTCAAGAAAAAAGATACTTTTGTTGAGTGAAAGTTCAATTATGTAAAATTATTTTTAGATCTGACCTAGAGCATTGATTATAAACATAAAATAAACCATTTCAACTCCTCCGGAAAAATATGAGAGTTGAAATGACTAGTGAAACTAGGCAAGAACAAAATACACACGTTGGATGTGGTTTGTTTTTGTTTTATTTTTAATGGCCAGGACCTTGGAAGCATGAGACGGAAAGGAAATAAGAAATACAGATCTAGAAATGTGTTTCACAGAATTTAGAAATGAAATAAAGGAATCTAGCTATTTACTCACCATATAGTCAAATGCAATTTTACAAATGATGGGAAATTTTTAGCATATGATTAAAACTTTACAGGGAATTTATTGGATCAATTTCACAAAGTAGGTGAAGTGTAGCCAGCATTTTACATGGACTACTTTAATTCTTACAGTAATCTTGTGACTTAGATATTATTTCTCTTTTGCAGTTTAGAAAATTGGCTCAAAGTCGTCTAAGCTTCTTCAGGTAATAAATGTGGGGCTTGGATTCAAAACTTTGCATGTCTGATTGTGAGGCTTATAATATTTCCATCATACCTTACTGCTGTCCTTAGCAGACATGCATGCTAACTCTTTAAGAGAAGCAAATGGTAGGCCAAATAGTTAGAGATAAAAGGTAGGGATTAGCTGTTATGACTCCTATTCCAGGACTCTTTCTACTTAGCCAAGGCTCTGTTCATGATATTAGACTGAATATGAGGTTTAAGAAAGAAAATGATAAGTTAAGAAATATTTGGGTGCAGTGTGGCCTACTATAAAGAATATAGGTGTTAGAGGTCCATGGACCTGAGTTTAGTGTTCATTTCTATAAAATGAAAATTAACATCTGTCCTATAGAAATTTTGTAGGCATAAGTAGAAATACATAAGTACTTGGACCAATGTCTGCCTCATGCTAAGAGATCAATATATGGTAGTGATCATTTCCATGTCTTTTTGCCACGGCCACCTGGCCTGAATGCCACCCAGACTGTATTTCTGGGCACATAGGAAGTGGCAACAACCAGGTTAAAGTTATAGGAGTCATATGACAGCAAGGTAGGAAACAGTAGAAGTGGCTGCATTTTTCTACTAAAAGAAAGTTAAACTATAGTATTCAAAAACTTAACAATATTAAATAAGACATTCAAGGCCAAAAACTTTACTGAATTGGCTGTGGCCACTGCATGATTATCGCACCTGTCTCCCAGCAGTAGAAGAGAAGAACACACAGAGGAGGAGAAGCCTCTGCCACCCAGGATAATATGGCATCATTCTGATTCTTGCCATTTCTGATTAGCTGCCCATAAAAATGGATTAGGAGCCACCTGCTAGATACAGTCACCTCATTTGGCATAGACATATGTTATTTTTCACAGGTCACTTACATTTTACAGGTCACTTTAGTAATGTGTGATGTCATGGCAAATACTCTTACAACATCACTCCAAATGTTTCTGGTTGCAATTTTACAATGTATAAAATCCTTTCATAAACATTCTAGGTTTTCATGGGGTGGTCTGATACAAGTCATGAAATTGTGTTCTAGCTACTAAGCTAATGTCTCAGCCTCAAATCCACCTTTCTAGACTAGTGATGCTAACGCCAAAACTGAAAACCACATCGCCTTTGCCAGCTACTCCATCAGGTTCTGCCAAAAGAGGGCGCCAGAGAGACCAAAAAGCCGGAAAAGGTTTCTTGCTCCTTCTTGCTTGTTAATGGTGGATTTCCTGTTCCCCTCAACACTGCCCCAGGAACATTCTTTCTTCCCTTGGCAGTGGCAGTTTTCTCTAGAATCAGAAGGTTTTCCAGATAGAATTTTTCCCATCACATGTGGAACCCGTTCATCCAGCCTCCTTAGAGAGATCAGCATCAACCACCTGGTTACTCACCTACCACCTGATGTTTGAACCCAAGACAGCTTTTTGGGGAACGTGTTTAATGTGTTTAGTTCCCCCAGCAGATCCCTTTTCCGGCTTTTTGGTCTCTCTGGTGCCGTCTCTGGCGCCAGCTGAACACCACCTCCTACTCTGAGGTCTGAGTTTCACTCCGGGAGGCCACTCCATCAAAATTTGTAAATTTTAATAATCTCAACAACTTCTCATTATTTCTCTAGCTGTAGGGATGGTAACTGTTTCCTGCAGTTTCTACCTCTAAGACACCTATGTACAAAACAGAGTTAGCATAGCAGGCCTGAGTGGGCTACTCTTAGAAAGTCCTGCTTGCAAATTTGGCCCTCAGCTCATGTCTGGGAAGTTAGATTTTGGAGAGGTCTTCACTATTCTGTGGTAAGAATGGCTTAGTGTGCCTAAACCATGGTGCAAACGCTAGAGTTTGTACTAAGCACCTGCTTTTCTTCTGGAATCTGGAATTGTGGTATGTGATAGGCAGAGAGTATCCACCTGACCAGCCCCCAGCAAAGACTTTGATTACTGAGTCTCTAATGAGATTCTCTGATAGAAAACACTTCATGTGGGTGGCCACAAGTCATTGCTGGGGGAATTAAACACATTCGGTGTGACTCTACTGGGAGTGGACTCTTAGAAGCTTGAGACTCATTCCTCCTGACTTCATTCTTGAATCTTTTTTTTTGCTGATTTTGCTTCATACTCTTTTGTTGTCATAAATGATAACCCTGAGTATTACTATATGTTGAATAGTGTGAGTCTTCTCAGTGAACCTAGGCCTGGTTACTGGGACCCAGGCATACTTAGTATTCCTTTCTCCTCTTTTTCAGTTCTTTCATACTTAGGTAATAGTTCTTTATATTAAATTTTCTCTGTTAAAATAACTGGTGCAGAGTAAGCCCTAAAACTGCTCCATCTGTGGCATGGTTTTCATAGTGTACTGTGTAGCCACATCAGAAGAATTATCCGAGTGCATAGATAGATAGATAAAAACACACATACACACATAATAGAGGTGTGAGATCATAGGCTCTGGGGGAGGGAGGTGTCATGTGGCTTAATCCACACCCCAGAGGAAGATGATGTTTATGAACAAATTTATTGAACATTTCTCAATGGGTGTGATACGAGCTTATTCTTTCTTGAATACCTGAGAATGCATTTGTAGTAAATCAAATGCTCTTGCCTTGAAGGGGCGAATTTCTTTCTTTCTCATGGGAGGGTCACTCCCCAGAGGTCAGCATATCTTTGGAGACTTAATACCTATTCTTTATTGGCAAACTGTTTTATAACCATGTCATTAGTTATTCATAGGATCTGTAAGTAATATCTAGTTTGGATTTATTCCAAAGTCTTTGATAAGGTCAATAGAAGTTAAATAGTGAGAGTACACGCAGTACAGTAAAGGGTTTTACTCCCTCCTTTATCATAACATTTTATTTTCGGTAGCACAGAAGTTTTTGAAAATTGGCCAGAAGATCCATAAGAAAATGACATGGACAATGAATTTACAGATACTGAAATGTCTCTCAACCTCAATATTTTCTGTGGATTTGGTACTTTTTATCAATAAATTGATAGAACAAAAGCAAAGACCATAAGATTAAAAAAATTATGTGCATATGGGACATATAGATTTTAATTATATTAAGAAAAGCAATGTATAATCTCCTCTTCCCTTTCGAATATATAAACATGTATATTACTCTCACATTTTCTCTCTACTGTATTATCATGTTGGGCTGAAAATTATGATGAGATAACTTACTGACTGCAGAAGAAAAAAGCTTGTTATGAGTTATAAAATCATGCTATCAGTTTCCAAAGGTGGTGGGGCAGTTAGTGACCTTCTTATTCCATCCCTACTTTTAAAGCAACACTTTTAGCATATTGAATCACTCAACGTTGCTTCCCAAGAATTTGAAATTAAACTGGATGGCTCAAGGAGACCTTCAACTGATTGAGGGCATTTGCTTCAGATAAGATATGGAAATATCTGGGCATTGCTTTGGATTCAGATTTGTTCTTATAAGGACTGTCACTCAACTCTTCTACGTTATAGTGGCTGAACACCATCACAGGATACTTGAAACAAGATAGATTGATACTTAATCCTCTGTACCTTTGAAGAGATATGGGGAAAAGTGCTAGGATATCAGTAGTCACAACTCCCTTCCTCATCATCTCATGGTATTGCCGTATCTGCCAGTCTTACTTAGTTTACCAAATCATTGTTTTTGGCCTGCCACTAGGCCTGTCTAAAGTCAACAAGATCTTTGTATTCATATTTCAGATTAGAAAGCTTTGGACCTATTTAAAGGAAATATTCCAGGCCTTTTCTAACACTTAACCAAATATTAATGAAAAGAAAAATTATATAAACATATAGAAATTGATTAGGTTATAGAGAATAGGTTGTTTTTAGTTTTATTGAACATGATTTGAGTATCTTATGTATGCCCCTTGACTGGGAATGGGGAATACAGCCTTCCCCCACAAAAACCTCCTTTGAGGAGGTCTCAGTGGGGCATTTTGAATGGGATGATGTTTTGTGTTTGCCATAATGAAACATATTTAAAATCCCTGGCTTTTGTCAACTAAAAACCTACAACACTGTACTCTATCATTTTGACTATCAAATATACCACATGCATCCTTGATGGAATACATGTATTCCACCTGAAAACCACTATGCTAAAATTTTATCATAAGATAACTTGTCTAATTTCAATAATTATGTAATTTAAGAGTCAATAGGACATTGTTCCAAAATCTATGTTCTTCTTGGTCCTGCATAAGAGCTTTCTTTGATTTGTTAACACCTAATTCCATAACCTCTTTTCTGGGCTAGCAACTCAACTTCATCACATCCATGGAAATAAGGTTTCCAGAGTGGATGATCTTTTTCTTGGAGACTAAAGGCTTTATGTCAGCTTCCTGACATGGAGACATTTTTATTCTTCCTCTTGCAAATCTGTCCTCTACTACTTAACTACCCACTAAGCTCCATTTCCTGTATGATGCAAGCCTTCAATTCTCTACTAATTTTCCAAGCACAGATGAATAGTAAGCCCTGAGTCATCAAGGAATTTGGTTACCAGATTTAACCGCTTCCAAGGTGCTTTTTTATGAATCATTTAGATTTTTACTTTCTCCTCTCTAATCCTTGCAATACTCTTTCAAAATCACATTACCTTAGTTTTATAACAAAAATCTGCTTCATATATTCAATGCCTGTAGCAGACCACTTCTACCTAAAACAAGAGTTATTTTCTTTCAAGTGTGTCAAGAAAAGCATTTCTCAGAGTGCAATGATGTGTCTGAAAGCTGGAGTACAAATTCTGTCTACCAGCTGTGAAGTGATGGGCATGCCCTTTGGATTCTCTGACTAAATGTCTCTATTTTAAATGAAGGGTAGGACCAGATGGTTTCTAAAACTTCTAGAAGATTAAATGCTAAAAGAAATTAAGTAATTTTTGTCTGCGAAGTAGAAAACTAGTGATACTGATATTTTGAACTGTATAGTATGAACTTGGATTAGATGTAGTTTTTGAGTAGATATTGAGTTATGGTAAATACTTTAAAGCATATGAGAAAACAAATATAGGAAATGTGTTGACGTGGCTTGCATATGCTTCTAGGAAATCCTCTGTAGTTTGATTTTTTTCCCTAAGTTTATACTTTACACAATCCCATTTTGCTATTGTCTAAGTCCTTGTGTCCATGCAAGGCAGATGAAAAAATACCTGAGTGGTCCAAGCTCTGGCTCTTCCTACCCAAGCATAAATCAAGGCTGGATCATGGTGATATGTTTCTAAATCAAATCAATTTCTTAATAGGAAAGAAAAAGGAAGAGAGGAAAATCAATGCAAATTAGTTTTATATTTGATAATTTGAATCACTACTCTTAATCCAGTTGTGTTAAAAAGATAGAATAATTCATATTTGTGTATATTTAAACTGATTTGTGTCCAAGCTGTTAAACATGTTATGCCTACTGTAGTACATATTTGAGCACATATTCAAAAAATCTCAGTGTAATGTCGGTATGATAATGAACTAAAATACGTATGGCTATAGATAAATATCTGGAAATAGATTCATAACCACAGATTAAGTGACATATAAAATTTTAACTCTATTATTATATTAAATTCATCCCTGCCATTCTTCCATGAAATCTACTTTTTTTGTCCTATAAATATCAGTTTTAATTCTGAAATATTTCTTTCTAAATTTCTTTTACGGTAAAATACAGGGAAATAGTGGAATTCCATTGAAGTGAAATTTACCAATTCAAAAATTTAGGTCTCTTATGTAGGAACTAGGGAATGTCAGTGTTCTACATGCTTTGTGACAGTGTTTTAAATACTGATTCACTGCACCTTAGGAGGGTGATGATATATTATCAGTCCTTGGCTCAAACCCTCCAAAGGCCCCTCATCTTACCCAGAGTAAAACCAAAGTGCTTGCAGTAGCTTATGTGCACCAACAATATCTGTCTAGATTGTTAACTCCCCGACATCATCTACTTTTCTCCCATTCATTTCATTCTAGCCGCACTGGTTTCCATGTACTGTAATCCCTTGAACTTTATACATGCTCTTACCTTAAGGCATTCACACTGGTCATTTCCTCTGCCTGACACTACTTTCCCTAGCTAACTCTCTCATATCCTTCCAGAATTTACTTAAATATTACCTTTTCAATGAGAACAACCCTTTTATCCCAGTTCCCTCAAATAAACATTCAAAATATAACTCACCCTGCACTATTTTTGCTTGTTTCCAAGGCTCATATGCCTTATTGAAATGCCACATGGTTTACTTACATATTCAATTTATTGTGTGATGTCTGTCTATATCCTGATTGAATGGAAGCCACACAAAAGGAGGGTTATTAATCTGTTTTGTTCACTGATGTGTCTGATTAGCTCACAGCAAGCACTCAATAAATATTTGTTTTTATGGAGAAGAATAACATGATTAGGTAATGATGATTTGATGATGATGATGATTTAATGATGATGATGATAGAGCAATTATTCTGTTTTTTCCCACCTGGGCTAAGTAATTTACTTTCATAATTGACCTAAGCCTCCCCCTAAACACTATGGCACATAGATATTACAATCTTCATTTTATTGATGAGAAAATTGTGGCTTGAGAGTTAAGGAACTTGATCCCAAATTGCACAGCTAGCCAGCTAGTGGTACTGGGACTTAAATTTAAATCTGTCAAATTTCAAGGTCTATGCTTTTGTCCTATACTATACTATAATTCCTATATATTATAATTTGGGTAAATTTCTTTCATACTTGCTTTGAATTCTAACCTATAGAAACAAATTTATTTTATACGGTCAGTATATGGCATATACAGTATAGAATATGTTATACGTCTTTTAACCAATCCATTTCATTTTTCTGGCTCTTGAACTCATGGATCATTTATCCCATTTCTATTCATCAAACAAAACTCTGAAAATTAATTCTTATGAGTATCTGTGAACGTCTATTAAAACAAATGATCTATTTGAACATGAAACATGTAGAGTAGAAACCTTTATTAATGCAACTTTCCTAATAACACAAAACTATGAGTAAAGAAAGTTATGAATTATGGGGGAGCAATCAGTTGATTGTCAAGAGGAGGAGCACAAAAGGCTAAACGATGTATGCGGCCAAATTAAAAATAAAATATGCAAGAAATACAACAGTTACATTTACTGTAGCTATTTTATATCACCATCCCTTTTCAACATGGGATATATATCATGAAGAGTGGAGATGAAAAATAAGAAAAAGTGTGCAATGCTTTTATGAATCTATATATTCCTCACACTTAGCACAAACCCTGTCAAATAATGGGTACTCAAAAATGTATCATATAATGAATAAATACTAGGTCTGTAATAGACATAACTCTCAATTCACTAGGATTAAACTACTGAATTAGAGATGGCTTACTTGTCAGTGATTTCAGAAAACTAATAAGCAAATATTATTAATATTTATAACATATCTATAATTTAGTCTAAAATACCACAGATATTGGTGAAAATTCATAAAACTAATGTACTTCATTTAGGAAAATATGAATTAGGACTGTGTTAAGTAAGAAAAGAAAATCCAAATTTCCAGGATTAAGAATATTTATATACTTCATTTGAATAAATTGTTGTTAATTAGCTCCAAGCTATATTAAAGGAAAATACATGGATGGATTGTTATTTAAAACTAAAACTACAATTCTAAGCAAAACTTCCTGTCATAAAATTACCATGTTGTTTCATACTCCTTATTAAGAATTGATAGTTCATAAACAAGCTCTTCACAATCCAAAATGTTAATTGGCTAATGTTTTAATCTGCTTTTCCTCCAAAAACTGTAGCATTCTGATAATGTCCCTTCATTGATCTAGTATGTTAATTGTGCTATTAGTAGATGTGTTAGGCTGCTTGCAAAAATCACAGGTGTCAAACTCTTCACAACCTATGGATCCTATTTCTAGGGTCAAGCCCAACTTACAAAGATACTGTAATATAAATGAGAGCAATGCCTTACATCTTATGGAAATTTACTGTGAAAAAGGTACTTATACACATACCATATTTCTAACCTGATTCTCACAACATACCTAATGGTCAAGGCTAGTATTTTTAATTTGAAATTTTAAATTTTTAAAAAAGCTTGTTTCTTAAAATAGGTAAATTATTTCAGTTTAAAAAGCTGAAAAAAAAATGTGAAACTGTTAAGGAAACCCATGCCTTTCCTCTGTACCAGTCTGAGTAGAAAATGGAAGTTAGTGATGATTTAAAACAATCCTTCTTTTCATATTCTAAACTCAGAGATATGTACTTAGGACAGACTAAGCTAAATATTATACTATCTAAAAGCCACACCACACAAGAATAACACCTTAAGGCTAGTATAATAAATGTGTTTGTTGAATTATGGCTCAAATGTGGGATTTTTACCAGCAATTATCCTTCATCCTGGTACCTCAAATGTGTTACTTTTCTCTTTTAATATTTTATCAGGGGTCCTATTAGAGCTGGAATTTTACAAGGCTTAGAATTATTCTTGCCTTGACATAACACTTTGTTTTTTTGTTATGACTATAACAAATAACGTTTTTATAATTCCCTGTTTTGGAGTAGAACTGTAAAAAGTAGCTTTTGATGTTTAGTATTATTATATGATTTCTTTTTTCGGCAGTTGATCTTGGCATCCTGGAGTGTTTTCTCAAACACTGTAGCAATACCATATTCTCCAAACTTTGGCTACTTACCTAAAAGGAGGAAAGCTAAAAATATTGTGGGTAATGACCACATTTGGTACTTTCTCAATTTTAAATTTTAATCAAATTTTCACTCTTAATCATTTAACTCTAATTATGCAAATGTTCTATTAAAATATGACATTAACATAGAAAAAATCAAGCATTATATTAATAAATTATCTTCAGTGAGTCTAGTAGCAAATGTAGAATAGACAAAAACAATGATTCCTAATTTAAAACTTACTGACTTCAGTGCACTTATAATTTGAAAAAGAAACAAAAACATGTTATCCTTAACCCAAAGTGTCACCCATAACACTGCATTGATTTAAAAATCTAGTTTAGGTTTCACTGAATATTATATGACTTTATTTTTCCTGTTATTTTGTTTGTCTTAATCATCATTTACCATAATCTTGATGCCTTATTTATTTAATGCAAGAATTATGATGTACCACCACTGTTCCTGAAGTTTGGGGAGTAATTGCATTTGAAAGAAACTGAGGACTGGATTGTATCCTGAAAAGACATAAGACTAATTGCATATGCATATGTTTCATGAAAATGTTTATTTGAATTTAAACTGTTTATTTCTTAATTAATCTAATTATTAATTAAAGATGTTCTCAAATTAATGCAAGGTAAAAATTAGAAATTGCAGTAAAATGTAAATGGATTTATCTTAAACAGAAATTAATATTTGCAAATAAACCCAGCACATTATGTATGCAAACTCATTTATATGGTTATACAACCTCATTATTTGAGTGCCCCATTTTACAAATGAGGTAACTGAGACTTGGGGAGGTTGAAAGGATTGCACAAATTCCTATAGTTGGTAAATTCCTCAGTCCAATACCCAGTTCTGACTAAAACAAAAAAAACATGTTTGGAACCACTTGCAATATGGCTGATAGACAGGACTGTACTTATCGCATGGATGGATTATTCAGAAATACAAATTTAACAAAGCTGTATATGACTATATCACAAATTATCTATATGACTTTGGAGAAGCCACTTATTGAGATTCAATGCCCTCATCCATAAAATGAAAATATTATTTAGCCAAATTCAATCAAAGCCAAGTTTTAGAGGACATAAATTTGGGGCAAACTAATTGTGACAATTCTTACGATGGTAAGCATTAAAAATCACAATTGACAGCACAAAGAGTTTACACAAGTGAACATCTAGACATTTCAGTGTTTCAAAACTCTCTCTCAGTACTTTCCTGTCAACAGTGCTACAGCTTAAGAATTACTGCAACATCAATAATGTGACCAAAACAGCCTCAAAAAACACGAAGCCTGAGACATTCCTGTCAGATATAAAAGTATATGCTTGAACAGTAGTAAAGAAACAACAAACCTGATGTTCTTCAATTTATAAGAGAATACTCACTTTTAAAATAGTCTATATTATCTGCATAAACTCAATCATTCCTATTTTAGCTGATTTTCTAGTTACATTAGAATAAAAACAATTATATCTGGATTACAAGCAAAAGACAAAATAGCTCATCAGCAATGTGACAAAATTTACCTAGTTAATTCTGTGAATTCTATGGGAAGGATGGCAATGTATACACTCGAGTGTTTTTCCTCAGATTCTCAACCATTTTCTGGGACTCTTCCATTCTTTTGCTGCTACTACCAAAATGTCAGGGATAAACTATTTCTTTCTCAAACACTCCCCAAGCATAAACAACCCTCACTCTTTAACCCCCACCTTTAGGGACTTCTACCATTCCTCCCTCCAAAAAAAATATCTAGAGATGCTCGATTTTCTTAAAGTCTTTCTCAAAACTTACTGGAATAGTGAAGAAATTCACAAATAAAACCAAAACTTAAAAAAAAATGACTGGCTTAAATATTATAAGCAAATAATCTAAAATTAACATAGAAATCTGATAATTGCTAAAATAATAATTTCATTCTAAGTATGAGAAATGCATATTTCAGAAATAAATTGGTTTTAGTGTGAAATAGAAATTTTAGGAGAATCAAAATAAGAAAACTGTACTAAAAATAGGCAAAAGAGTCATGCTTGCTCATAGTTGGCAACATTGAGGGAAATGTATGAGATGTACAGACTAAGGAATTAGAGGGTCAGAAATGTGTTCCCTATTCTGAACCATGAAACTGTAATCACATTAGCAAAATGAAGTTGAAAGTTAAGGGCATCATTTAGATCATAATTCCAATAATCTGTAGTTTCAATGATCTAATAATATAAAAATGGCCATACGCAAAACGTAGTTTTATCCTCATGAAACTATTGAGTTGAAATCCTTTTCCTGTGAGTAGCTGTGGGTTCTAGTAATGAAAACTGGATCAGAGCAGCAGCTGCTTCATTCATTCAAATGCTGTTTATTGAACTCCTTTTATGTGGTAGGCACTACGTGGTAAACAAGAGAGATGGGCCTGATGTCCATGCCAATTACTTTCTAGGAAATAAACAAGACAACATCATAGTAAAAAGTACCATATGAATATAAAATGTGGTGATATGAAAGAGACTACATGGACAGACGTATCAATTAAGATAATATTAATATGTTCAGGAAAACCATATTAGATGAGATGTCCCTTGACCAGAGACATAAAAATCAAGGAGAAAATCATGCCTAGGTCTAAGGACAGAATTGTTCAATAAAGGCTAAAAAATAGAAGGGGACTAGGACAGGAATGACCATAACATGCAAAGAACAAAGAGATCGGCATTACTGGAGCACCACGCACCAGAGTGAGGATAGCGTGAAAGGAAGTCAAGGAGGAGGAAGGGGCACTTAATTCCACCCAGCTCACTGAATGTGCTATGATTCAACCCTTTAAATTCATTCCACTTGTCTGACTCAGCAAATGGTCAACTTTGGTAAATACTGGAAATGCATTTAGAAGAATGTGCTTTTTGCCTTTAGTAGGGGCCGTGTTTTCCATGTAAGCTAACTAGATCTGGTTTAGCGAGTTATTCAAATCATCCATTGCTTTTCTGATTGGGAGTCTGCTTCAACATCAGCTATTAAAAGAAGTGCGATAGAACTTCCAACGATGATTGAATGTTCCTATTTCTTCTTTGGGTTTGGTCATTTTTTTGCATTCTGTATTGTGAGGCTATTAGATGATACAGTTTAGATACAAATTTAGATTCTGGCGAACAGATAAAACTTTCATGCAGATTTATATTTCTATCATTATGAACATTTCTTCTTTATCTCTAGTAATGCATCATGCCTAGCATCTGTTTGATAATAGCTATACTAGCATTCTATGGCTTGCATAAAATATAAATGTTTAACCTCTATATATTCTTAGATTTAAGATTTTGAATATAGCATGAAGGTTTTATTTTATCTTGTGTGGTAATATTTGACTTTTAATTGGAATATTCATTCCCTTTACATTTAATATAAATACTACATTTATAGCATATCCATTTACTACCTTTTTTAATGTTGGTAAGGTTGCAGTGATGCCCTCATTCTCATTCTTGTGGTAGGTAATTTGCATTTTCCACTTTTCTTCTTAATTAACCAAGCATCTGTCAATTTGAGTAGTTTTGTCAAAGAACCAATTTTCCCCTTTTTGATGTTCTACTGTGTATTTATTATCTTTACTATTTTCTTTCTTTTATTTAATTTGGGTTTAATTCTCCACTTTTTCTATATTATTTAGTTGGAAGCTTAATTTGTTCATTTTTAGACTTCCTTACTAATATATGAAATTAATGATATAAATTTCTTTTTGTCACCGATTAACGTGACTAGATTTTAATGTTTTAAAATTTGTTTCTAATTTTTTAAATCTATCCTTCAACAATTGGATTTTTTAAACTGTTTTTCAATTTTCACATATTTGAAAATATTCTAGGTGTTTTGTTGTTGTTATTCCTGTTCCCTTTAATAATTTATAGCTTAATTCCACTGTTATAAAATATAATCTGAATAATTTTAATCTTTTGTAATTTGTTGAAACTTACTTTATGGTACATGCTAGGATCAATTTTTGTAAGAATTGTAATAAAGCTATAAAATTTCAAACTGTTTCATTCTTTTGGCTGACAGCCAAATGATTTCTTTCTTCTTCTACTCTTTTACTAGTATGCTCTTCAATTTAGCATTAGAATTTCCCAAGAAGACACACTTTATGCCTTTTTAGAAACCCAAATGCAAGATGGGCGCAGTGGCTCACGCCTGTAATCCCAGCAGTTTGGGAGGCCAAGGTGGGAGGATCCCTTGAGGCTAAGAGTTAGAGACCAGCCTGGGCAATGTAGCAAGACCATGTCTTTACAGAAAAAAAAATAAAAATAAAAATTAGCAGGGAGTGGTGGCACACACCCAAAGTCCTAGCTACTTGGGAAGCTAAGGCAAGAGGATCTCTTGAGCCCCAGAATTCTAGGGTGTGATGAGTTATGATCACACCACTACACTACAGCCTGAGTTACAGAGTGAGATACTGTAAAAAAAAAATCCCAAATGAAGAAAAACTAGGCATTTATATCAATTATATATTATATTTTGTAGTTAGGCTTAACAAGACTAAACCTTTAAAGTAGATACATATCTATAACATGAAACTCATATTAAGATAAGATCATTATACACATATATTTTTAAACCTGTATTTTTATCTTTAAATCAGTGTAGTGTGTGACAAAAATATAAAGCTGACGTGCAAAGTTTGAGATTTATATCCTTATTATTAAATGCAATTAGGAGGTTCGGGGTTGGTTTATGTGAAAAATTATATTCTCACTTGATATATATATATTCAAAAGTTGTGCTTATTATCTGATAATTTTATTATATTATGAAAAAAATTACAAATAGGGTATGAAGCCATAATTTTCAAAAGATGATACATGGAGATTATATCAGAATTGAATGGTTTTTCAAGAACAGTGTAGATAACTTTGTCCTCCCCCAGCCTCCTGAATCATAATCTCTAGGAACAGTCTAGGAATTTGTATTTCTAACCAATTCACAGGTGGAAGTTAGATACAGTCAAGTTTGAGTAATACTTACAGATTTTGATGATTTATGTAAGTACTAGATTATTATATATCATGTGTTAAAAGTTTATTTAGGATTATGGAATAAATGTTAAAATAATTAGAATTCCATTTTCAAAAGGTAATACTCTACTTTGGTACCATTAAACTTGACATTTTGGAATACAAGTTTTTAGTTAAAAATTCATACTGAAACTTGCAAACTTGCTTTATGGTTTTACCTTTCCTAAATAACATCCTATCGCTCCAAGGATATAAAATATTTTGACATAAAATCAGTATGCAGAATAGTTTGTTACAGCAATAAAGTCACAGAAAATTCATGGACAGAAGGTTATTATATTGTCTTTTCCAATCATGTAATTATACCAATAAAGAGACAACTACACAGAGTTAAATGCTCCAATAAAATTGCAGTTAGAACAGAGCAAATATTTGATTATGTACTTGGGGTTCTCTCCACTGCTATCCATTGCCTTCCTTCTATACTACTCTACCTTTCTTTTTATTTTTTCCCCAAATGGTGACTGTCTTCTAATCAGATGATAGTGTGGCCCATTATGACCTCAAACAATATATGACTAAAGTGTTTTGAAGGGCAGGGTATATGTGTGGTCTGATTTTCTCCATGTACTATAGCACCTAAGAAATTCCAGCTGAAGCCACTGCCTAACTTTCACTATGAATAAGAAAAGGTTAAAAATGATATAACTCTACTAACAGATATAAATCACCCAGAAAGCTATTTCCCAAGATGTAACCAAATTCTCTCTGCTCTTTCCATTCAAATAAGAAATTAGGATAAGTGCATGAGAAAAATAAAATTGGAAAAAGACAGAAAGGGTCGCCTTTATTCAAAGAAAGTCAAGCTTATTTTGGACATTATTTCTCTCTAGCAGAGTAGACTGTGTGTGTGTGTGTGTGTGTGTGTTTGCATGTTTGTGTGTATGGGTGTGTTTTATTGAAAATATTAAAGAGTAAATCTGAGACCCAGACTTCATATGTTCAAATGTGGGAGATTGAACACGTGTTTCTTTTCACTGATTTTCCAGGCCCTCTAAAACGATAGTGAACATGCACAATGCATGCATAAAACATATGACAGACTAGTTGAGACAGTGACATCAGAGAAGTAATTTTTAGAAAGTGGAAAGTGGAGAGAGAAGTGGTAACATATTTGGAGACTAGAAGAAGCTGCACTCTACTCTATTTTGATGTATTCCCATCCTTCACAGTTTTTACTCTTGTAAATGCAGCAAATATGCTCCGTCCTTGGCCAGTGGGACACTCTTCCAGTTGACTCTTGTGTGCCTTAGACGTGACCTTAGTAGCTTTGAAAGCTTCTTTATTTTCTGATTTGTGAAGCTAGTTTGGGCCCATTTTATATACTTTCTGTTCCTAACCTGAACTTGCTTCTTTCTCCAAGGCATCCTGGTTATGTTCAGTAGGAAAAAATTATTTAGAGACCATAATCTGGGCACTCAGTGTGATCATTTTTACTGAGCTCCTTCACTTCACCCCAAAGTAATTATATCAATACTGTTGGCTTGATATGACCAGATTTCAGGTTCATTCTCCTCAAAGCAGTCTTGCTATTGAACTCTTCACTCATTCTTGTATGTTTTAATGCATTTCTCTTGGTTGAATAAAATGCTTTCAAGAATATATATCTGTGCCCCACAGAGTTTTGAGATCTGATAACTGAATGATCTCAATGTTACGTTGTTTGTAAGCTCTAAAGATTCCGTGTCCTCATGTATGACACACGAGATGTTATGAACAGAATTTAGGAGAGAATTTAATAGGATGCTGTCACTGTCTTACATTCCTGGATAAGGAAAGAGTGGGGAAAGATTATTTTTAGCTATCATGGTGTTAGTGTTGATGATAGGACAAGAGAGTTTGTGGTTATTTGTATTCTTGCCACAATCTTTATACCACTTCTTGATAAAAGTTTATATTTTCTTTAGTGTGTTTGTGTGTGTGTGTATAAACTCTGAAGCCTAATTGTGAACCAACAAGTGTACTATGACTTCTAACTATATTCCCAAAGGTATGATGAAAATATAGATATATATAAGTGATAACACACACAATGTCTTCTTAAAGACAGTTTTTAACCTATTTCAGGAGATAAATGTAATACCAATGCTAAAAGATTTTTTAAAAGAAAAAAAGAAATATATTAATAGAAAAATTAGTAAAATATTATAATATAGATATACCATCCATATATGATTTTAGAGGAGAAATAAATTTGGGCTGGAAATATATCTATTGATTTATATGTTCATTCATATATTTATACATCTTCTTACAAAGATATTGAAGGTATTTATAGAAATGCATATAGTATAAATATGAAAAGAACTACAATGCCTACAATTGTCCAGTGAAAGGGAAATTCTGTAAAGAGAAATTTGGCAAAAAGTATTAACAATTTTAGACACATGCATAACTTATGAAGTGAGACTTTCACTTCCATTAATTTATATTAATAATATGAAGTTAAAGTTTTGACAATTAAGATATTTGACACAATGCTGTTCATCATATTAGTAATCTGTTTATCATTAAACACAGCATAAATGAATAACAGTATGAGAATACTTCAATTAATTCATGATATATCCATATGCTATATTATTATGAAACCATCAAATATCATGTTTTCAAAGAATATCTAATGACATGCAAATACCCATATATTAATTTTCAAACATGTAAGATAAAATTATATTTTAACACCTTCCAAGGTTGTTTAAATAACCATAAACACAAAATTCATATAAAAAGGTAATGTAAATAGATCCAAATACTTGAAATAATTATTTTTAGATGCTTACTTATAGGTAATTTTAAAATTGTTTTATATTATTTTTCTATTTTTTAATGATTTTTACAAGAATTTCCCTTTGTAGGATTACTTATGAAATAAAATTTTATTTTACCTTTAAAATGTAGTATATGCAAAAATTAAAATATATGTGATGGGAAAAAGGGAAAATAGGGGCAGGAAAATTAGTTAATCCATGTATCAAGTCAAAGTAGTAATTACAATGCTTTAAAGTATTTTATAACTGCCCAAATGGACCACAGATTAGAGTTCAAAGTTCCTGATAACCTGGTAAACATAGACACAAAAAACTATTATATGATTGGCAGTATAAACAAGATAAAAGCAAACCAAATACTCAGAGGAAACACAATTGTCCCTCTTAATGGGGCTTAAGAGACCTTCTGTTGGTCTTTGCAAGAGAATACTGAGTTATATCTTCAAACAGAATAGACAGGAAGTCTTTGTTCAATAGACAGGTTTACTTTTGAATATTTGAAAAGGCTGAGAGGAAACCGGATAGACACATTCCAAACAAAGAAAACAACAGGAACAGAACTATAAAGTGATGAATGAGTTCGACATGTTTTAGGTCATTTAAGATGGGAAGGGTACAGGGTTTATATTGGAGGGCTGTTGATAAAGTATGACATGCCAATGTCAAATACAAGGCTCTTGGGGAGAGAGATGAAGATGGAGATAGAAAGAAAGAGATGGGATCAGTGAGGAATGCCTGAAAATCTGTTGGGGAGAAGGAGTATGCATCAGTTTTTCAAGAAATGTTGATCATACTTAGAAGGAGGAAAAACACTCAAACAAAAGTCGACTTTGTATATATAGGGAAAAAAAAAAAACATTATAAGAGCATAATAATGGCTACTATTTCTTTACCTTTAGTCAGTGCCGGAAGTTTTGAATAACAAGTCTTTAAGGCATTAAATGGTAAAGTAAGTTGTTCAAGACTGTACAATAGGTAAATGGTAAAGATAAGGTTTGATACGTGTTCTGCCGTTTTCAATGTTTAGATTCATTTCAGTTAACACAGTATGGTGGATTCAGGTACGAGTTTAAGAAGTGGCTCATTAGCTGTTAATATCTCTTGGTATCTCAATTTTCTCATCTTATAAGTGAGTATGACAATATATCTCAGAAGTCAGTTTTGAGGAGTAAATAATTCCTTGCTCGTAACATACTAGAAACAGGGCCTGGCACAAAGTATTTAGCCCTCATGATGTTTTTCTGTCTCTTCTTATCTTGAGTCAAATGTAATGGAAAATACAGAAAAATAAGATTATAATTCATTCATCTGAAACAATTTTTAATAATATTTTAAACTCTTATAAATCCTAAAAGAAAAATGAAGTTCCTTAAACCTACTACAGAGTGATTCTCCAAAACTCAAGTGCCTAGACCATAAAATCTTCAGAAACCTCCTCAAAATTTTATCTTAACAATCAGATAAATGATTTAATATGAGAGTCAGAAACACTGAGTTTGAGGTTACAGTGAGCTATGATCACTGCGCTCTAGCCCATAGGACAGAGCAAGACCCTGTCAAAAATAAATAAATAAACAAACAAACAAAAACAATATAATAAAAGAAAGCAGAAAGCATCTTAGAACATTAAGGATAATGGACAGAGCTAATGTGAATACATTTTTCTTCTCCTCTTGAGTTTTCTCATTTGTGCTTGACAGAGAAAAAAATATAACATTGTCTGATGTGGATATCAATGTATGTAGAGGAATATGTAAGATAATTATATTAAAATAGTGAAGGAGTAGGGGCTTAAAAGGAGGTGAAGTTTCTATGCTTCCTTTGAACTGGTAAAATGTTGACAACAGTAGATCTCTGTTGGGATGGAATAGTTCTGAATCTTGATTGAGGTGGGGGTTAACAGATCTATATGTCTGTTAAAGTGACATAGAACTACAGTTGTCCCTCAGTATCCTGGGGAGAATAGTTCCAGGGCCCTCTCCACATATCAAAATCTGCTCATACTCAAGTCCTGTAATCAGCCCTTGGGAACCTGAATATAGGAAAAGTCGGCTCGCCATATACTCAGGTTTCACATGACACAAATACTATATTTTTTTTGATCCATGTTCGGTAGAAAAAAAAATCCACGTAGAAGTGGACCTGCACAGTTCTAACCTGTGTGATTCAGGAGTCAGTTGTATACTTACACATTGTACTGATGTAAATTCCTGGTTTTGATATTGACTATAGTTATACAAGATGCACTGGAGAAATTCAGTGGAAGATGTATGGAAACTCCAGGTACTACCTTGCAACTTCTGGTAAATCTACATTTATTTCAAAATAAAAAGATAAAACACAAATATACATATACATATACATATATATATATACACACACACTTGGAAAAACACTGTCTTAAAGAATATTGTTTTAACAAGACTTATTTTGGTGTGTGCCAAATCATTTATTCCATTCAGAAGGATTCATGATTTTAAATTTCCCAATGGTATAGACTCCATAAATGGAAATTTTTTATAAAATATTCCTTCAAATAACTTTAAGCTCAGCAATATGTCAAAAACAAATGGTTGCCAGGAGATGTCTGAGTTATTCCTTTCAAATTATTTTTGAAAAGGATGCTCAGATGTACATCAATTGAAGGAAAAAAAAATCATTCACTTACAGGTAGAAATTAAACCAGCTGTATGATTCATTGTTTAAGGGGAAACAATTGCTAATTTTGAAATATTAAAAATGAATGGCTTGTGTAAACTTTTTATTTTGAAATCTATTTTCATGGAAGGTTATAAAGCAACGTGCAGACAAGTCACATGCCCTGTAGCCTCTTGTAGTGGCAATCTCTTACGTGACTACAGCTCAATAACACAACCACAAAATGTACAGTGATACGCTGCAGAGGCTATTCAGAATTCACCAGCTATACATAATGTAATTTGTGTATGTAACTCTATTCAACTTCATCACATTTGTAGCTTTGTGTAACCACGTCCATGATGAAGAGGGAAGGGGTGAAGGAACAGGTATGGCTATGTAAATAAACACTATAGCAGGCCATTGGTTTGGAGTGAGCTCCTACACTAGGCCCAAGAGACCAAACCAACACGGAGTCCTCAGGCTTAAGTTCCTGACCACTGTGCCAAAACTAAATAGTTATCTGACCTTGCAACATATCAGGAGAGAGGGCTAATAGGCAAATCCCCAAACAGGACAGTTTGAGCCTTCATGGTAAGGAAATCCCCTCTGCTTTAACCTTTACAAGAAAAGTAACTGAAATGACCAAGCGACTTTTGTTCTCTGTTCCTGCTATCCTCAGCCCTTTCCTATCTGTAAAGCCCAACTCCTCTGCTCAGCTCTTCAGAACACTCATCCTATTAATACTTTACAGAATGAGTTTTCTCCAATTCTGGAATCACAAATAAAAGCTAATTATGATTTTTAAACTAAATTTGTTGTCATTTTATCTTTCGGCTGCTATAAAAGGGTGAAAAGAGGGAGTCTTGTGGTGATGATACAGTTGAGTAAATTGTTTTCTAACTTACATTGTAGAATTTGTTTCTATTCAAGGTCTTTAAAACTTATTTAGAGTACAGTTTATACTGTTGTCACTGAGTCGAAATTCTCCATAAGTAAAACCAGAATAAACAAGCAAGAAAATGGTGATTTTAAAGGAATAATTTATCAAAGTCACAGCGTGCCATTCTCTTTTCAGATTGTCTTACCATTTAAATTAAAGTGTCTGGGGGTAAGAAGTATTTGACAACAAATAGAATTCAAATGGCCTCTTGTGTTTGTTAACCTTATTAATTGCTTTAACATCTAAGTGCCTACGTTTACTGGCATAGAAAGTTCCTGTTATTTATTGCCATTTATTGTGGAAGACCTTTGTTCTTTGTGTTTTTCAGCTCTGTTATTTTTGAGAGCCAGGAACCCTGACAGCTGCTGCCAGCCCTGTGCAGTTTGTTCAAAACAATAGGGAAAATTGCCTAGCAACCTCACATCCAGCTTCTGGTACCCTCCTGCAGACCACATTCCACACACCCTGCTCATCTCCACAGGCTCACAGGGGAAAATACACACACACACACACACACACACACACACACACGCATGCATTCTCTCTCTCTCTCTGTCTCTCTAATCAAAACTAGACTGACTTTCACTTTTCTAAAAGATACAATCCCATTGCTCACAACGTGTGTTATTCTCCACTGTGCAGATAAGAGCTGGGTTGTTACTAACCCTAAAGAGAGCACATGGAAATTTAGCCAAATGAATTTGTTCCCCTGCTTTTTAGAGTTTCCTGTTAGAGATTTACATTTAAAGATATGAATGTGCAGCCTCCATTGCTAAAATGAAAATAAAATATGCTCTTTGTACTTTACTAACTATATACTGCCTCAAAACTTGGCATCACGTATTTTGTCAATATTTTGACAAAGTTGTGGAAATGCAAGTTTATTTTGAATTGGTTTCAGAACAAGGAAGAAGACTGAAACAAACATTGTTTGAATGTTGGTAATAGCCAGGTGTTAGGATGCTCCTATTATATTGCTTCTCCTATACTCCTGTTTAAGGTATTACTGAGCAATGCGAGAAGAACACTATACCAAAGAATTAGAAGGCTTCATTTTAACTCTGAAGTTGTATTTGTTTTGTTTTCTCTATATGAATTGATTTAGGGAATGCCTTAATCACTTTATCCAAACATCTTCATCTGCAAAATAGGAACTTACACTAAATGACCATTAAGATCTCTTCTCATCTAATGTTCCATGGTTCCATAAATAGCCTTGGTCTTCCATGATACTTTTTTATATAGGATATTGAGGAGGAGGAAATGATTATGAAAGATAGAGTTTATCCCTACTTTTAACTATGTTATCAGACCAAACATTGCAATCTGTAAAACTGGGAGAGAAGAGTGAGTCAAATGACCACAAACACCTACATAATCCTGGTAAATATTAGGGATACACATATGTACAAATATTACATAGGACAATAAAATTTATATATACATTTTCTTATAAAATTATGGGAAATAATTTAAGGGCAAAAGCAGTAAAAGAAATTTTAATGGAGGTCTCAGAAACTATATATGTCCTGTGGACCAAATCCAGTCTGCTGCCTAATTTTGTAAAGAAAGATTTATTGGAATACAGCATGTCCATTCGTTTATATGTAGTGCATGGTTGCTATCATGCTACAGTGGCACAGCTAAGTACTTGCAAGAGAAGCCATACATCTCACAAAGATAAAATATTTATTATTTGGCCCTTTATAGAAAAGGTTTGTGGATCCCTGTTATAATGTATGAGAAATGTTGCTATGTTTATTGGGCCTTGAAATCAGTCCCCTTAACCAGAGTATGTGCACATCAATGAAAGAGAAAAATATACTCAATGATGTAGATATTCTATTGTTTTAATATAGCAAATGTTAAAAAGAATTAAATATGGAATTTGATTAAGAAGACTGATGTGTTTGTCATTAATTTTTTAAAATGTATTAACTATTATTTGGGGGGTTTCTCATATATTTATAGCCAAATATTCAGAAATGTTTGGAAATATCAAAGTTACTTTATTTGAAATTTAATGTCTATTCAGTGGATATTATGTGAATATTTGAAGCCCCCTCCAACAGCAAAGAAACAAAACCCAAAAATGCTGAGAAAAATGTGGACTTCGGGGGATCGGGCTCCCTCAATACCATTGCCATTGATAAAATTCACTGCCATGATTGTAAATGTTTCCAACAACCACATGAAGTTGATCACTTTACATTGCCATACACCCTTCATGTACCTTACTAGAATTAGAACAGTACTGCTTGATTTCTTAATCATGCATTATTAATTCTGAGCTAGCAGAATCTTTAAAATAGAAACACAGAAAAATATTAAATTAATGGAGAAAATGTTAATCACTTTTTATTTCTTTCTTGTTATTAATCCTTTCCACCCACCACCCTAAACAGCAAAGAACAGGGAGATAGAGTTTTTTCTTGCTGGACACTTCCCAAACACATAGATAATTTTTGTTCTTTGTAATTATAATGTAGGTTAATAGTTCACATCATGATGCTCTAGGAAGATGCCTGTAATATGATAGAAAGTGTTGTCACAGAGTAATAGACATAACACAGTTCCATTGCCATGAAATTAGAAACAAAATGAAGGTGAGTTGTATCCATCTTTTTCCTACCAATTGTCAGTTATTACAGACTCTCCTGGGCTGTCTAGCTACTGCCCAAATTGCCTGTAACCATAATAAATGATGTTTCAGCACAAGATGATGGCAAGAATATGGTAAGAAATTAGTGCGAAAGGAGAAGAGGTGTAAAAGAAGATTCAAAGTCAAGGAGAAGAAGGAAAGGAAAGAAAGAGTGGAAGGCACCGTATTGCATTCCATAAGTACAAATGAACAGAATAATTCAGGTGCTATGGTCTACACGTAAAACATATTTGGCTACAGTGATGGGAAGACATGGAAATTAAATGACAGGATAGGTAAATAAAGGAAAGTAATTATGGACCTTGTGTGATAAGGTAAGACTCATTTTGGTACTCAGTTACCACCTGGTTTGTGCTATGACAGGAGTCATTTAATCAGCTATAACCTTTTATTCTTCGGCCTTGATTCTAGTCATATATGCATCTTATCTGCTTTAAATATAAGACTTATTTTTGTAACTGTAAATGTCCTCAAATCTGATCTCCGATTGCTGCCCAAGTTGGGTCAACATAGTGTTTGTGATGGTGAGAAATTATTCCACTCTCCTATTAGGTCTTATTTCCTCCTCTATTCATAATAGTCAAGTCACGTGGTAACTGGTGTCCTGAAATTCATGTCCTTTTGATCTTGATTCTGCTACCTGTAGGGTTTTTGTTCTACCCAGGTGCCGACATTCTGGCATAATGCCTTCCGTGTTTTCCTTTTGCTGCCATCTACTGGAAAACCAATTACTTCATCTCAGACCCTTGTTGACAACTTGCTTGAAACTATTTTGCTCACCAGACTTAATGCATTTCATCATATGGACCTGGGTCAGTTTCCTAGAATCTGACCTACTCCAGTTTGTAGGTCTGTTCCCATAGCTAAGCTGTCTAATTGTGCTGCAAATAACTAGGAGAAAGAATACCAGAATGCTTGAAATAAAAATGCCTTTTTGTTGATTTTATTTAACGTGTATTTTTCTCTGTGTGTATTTTGCCACATTCCCAAGACCTACTTATGTATGTGGTTACAGAATGTGTGCTAACATTCGTCTGATATTAGTGAAGAGGCTGGTCACTATACAGAGTCTATATAAAAGAAGCAAGTTAACAAGGGCATTGAAGCTAGACAGACTTAATATTTGACTCTGACACCACCATTAATAAGCAGTGTTCCTGAGAAAAAGTTAAGCAGTTCTAAGTCTTGATGTTTTATGTTTAAAACTGTGGTAATATAATATAATAAAATGTGGTATTTTATTATCAATCTAATAAAATTTGTGAAGAACAAGAAAAGAATGCATATAAAGTGCTTATCTCAGCTCCAGATACATATTAATAGAACTCATCAATATGTGGGAGTCATTGTGTTTGGTCGGCCACACATACTGAAGATAGACCCTTTAGGTCAAATTATGAAAAAGTAAAATGAAAATACCTCCTTCATCTTTTTCTAAGACACAGTTCTAGTCTATGACATCATTTCTGTTTTTATCTCTCTTTCCAGCCTAGAAAAAATTCTTTGTCCATAGAGGATGATTCATATATGTCATTGCCTAATTGGACAAAAGCCAAAGGAAAAAATAAAATCTAATAGTAAAGTGGAAAAAGCTCTCGGGTTCTCTAATGCAGAGGGAATAATCGTGTCATTTTTTTAAAAACCCATTAATATGCAGTTTAAGGAAACTTGCATTTCAGTGATTTATACTATACCTCTGGGTTTTGATTTTAAGATTTAAAGAGCCATGTTTAAAGCATCAGAAGAGACATAGCTGATCAGGTTGAAAGAAGCCAGTTTCTAAGAAAATCTTAATAATGAAGTCCTGACCCAGTGACATTTATCAGCAATGAATGATATTCTTTCTATTTCTTTGGCAAACATAGTGTTAAAAGTGCTTGATACAGCCGGGCGTGGTGGCTCACGCCTGTAATCCTAGCACTCTGGGAGGCCGAGGCGGGAGGATTGCTCAAGGTCAGGAGTTCGAAACCAGCCTGAGCAAGAGCAAGACTTCGTCTCTACTAAAAATAGAAAGAAATTAATTGGCCAACTAAAAATATATAGAAAAAATTAGCCGGGCATGGTGGTAATGCCTGTAGTCCTAGCTAATTGGGAGGCTGAGGCAGGAGGATCACTTGAGCCCAGGAGTTTGAGGTTGTTGTGAGCTAGGTTGACGCGCCACAGCACTCTGGCCCGGGCAACAGCGTGAGACTGTGTCTCAAAATAAAAAAAAAAAAAGTGCTTGATAATAATTACAGAATGTATCTATGATTGGAAAAGAAATGTTTGCATATGTGAATGGTTTCTGGAACTCTTACCCTACCCCCATAAAAAATCCTATTGAACATTTGCCAACTTAAACTATGCCTAACTTCATGTAAAATAGATTGATTTACAATCTCAGGACAATATTGCAATTGGCCAATGAAAATGGCAAAGTGGCAACTCTAATAGTTTGGACTTGGAATTTCTTGAAAATTATTTTTCTGAATGCAAATAACTAGATTAAAGTTTGAAAACTGCAATTTAAGCATGACTTTACATGGCAGGCTTAATGCTCACTTTGAAATATGATATTTTCAAATCAAATGGAAGGATTTCAGATGCAATCTGAAAATAATGCTGGCAAATAGCTTTGCAAATTATTGTTTAAAATTTCAAATTGCATAATTGTCTTTAAAATTGTTGAAGAACGTTCTGAGGATAGTTCATATCCTTCCAGTGAGAACAGCAGTTAAGAGAATTTATCACTGTGTGGTAAAGAAAGTGAAAACAATCTTGATTTCCAATTCTTACTGATTCTTTTATCCTAAACAGTCCTTTAAATGCTTCAATCCCAACGTCTTAGTCTGTTTGAGCTGCCATAATAAAATACCAGAGACTGGGTGGTTTAAACAGCAGACATTTATTTCTCACAGTTCTGGGGGCTGGAAGTTCAAGAACACGGTGCCAGCTGATTCAGTTCCTGGTGAGGGCGCACCCTCCCTGACTTGCAGGCGGCTGCCCTTGTTGCTGTGTCTCCACAGAGCAGAGAGAAAGAGAAAGAGAGAGAGCTCTCTGGTATTTCTTCTTATAGGAACACTAATTCTATTGGATTAGGGCTCCACCTCATGACTTCACTTAACCTCAACTACCTCTTAAAGGCTCTCTTTCTGATTACAGTAATTTTGGGGGTTAGAGCTTCAACAGATGAATTTTGGGAGGAGACAATTCAAATCATAGCAACCAATTCATGTTTTCTAATGAAAATACAATTCTCAATGTTGTGTATATTTGTTTTTTTAATACATCTTAAATGTTTCTTTGCTTTTGTATGGGGCGCCTGGATTATAACACAAAACTCAGAGAAAATCACTGTATTTAGTAACACACAGCTTTATTCTAAAAATTTGTTATTTGATAAGAATTCAATGTAAGGAAATCACTAGAAGTCAATATGTTAAAAATAGTACTATTAAAAAAATTAATATGTTCTACAGGCATCATTAAGCACTCTTCTCAAATGCTTTTTATATCATTTCATGAGAAAGAGAATGCTAAGAACATACATACAGCTGATCCAAGAATATTTAAATTATGCTAATAGAAACTAAACCAGCAGCAAGTAAGATATAGGGATGCAGTTATAGTTTGCCATAATTTCAAGATATCTACAGATATGAATAGAAGGCTCATTTGAGATTAACAGAATTTAAAATGCTTTATAATTAGTACAGAAGTTTCACATATATTATCCAATTTTATCCCACATCCCTCTAAAAATAAAAAAATAAAAAATTCAGGTGGTAGTATCAGTTTCTACTCATTTGAAGAAATTAGTCCAAAATAATCATGAAATTGTTAAATATAATCAATAGGTGGGAATTTGTCAGACGATTAGGGTAACTGTTCAAGCCTGTCTTCTAACTCTAAATGACATCATATTTATTTGCTTAGTTTTGTTAATAACTTTAAGATAGTTGTTAGAAAAACCAGCCAAGAAAATTTCAATCATGTTAAGACTGGTTATTCACTCAGTTATTTAGCCACCAAATTATTGCTTAAACTGTTAATCTCACTCTTTAATTGTCACCAAGTCCTCTACTCCTCTTTCCATTTTTTATTCTTACTATAATTCCTCCTATTGTCAAATGAACAGGACATTTTCTCCTTCAAAGGAAAGAAATATAGAAGATCCTCAAACTATTTTGCTTGCCTTTTGCCATAAATAACTTGTGCATGTGACTTACTATCAATTATCTTCCCTTAAGGAATGCTGTGCATCTGAAGTGCTGCTATAGTTCCCTGGAATTACTCCCTAGATGACTCTTTCTGGTGCTTACAACCTCTTATCTGCACAGCACTCATCACTCAGTGCCAAGGCAATGGATTTGCACCAACGTTATTTGCAACTCTGAACAGAACCCTCTTTGTTTCTCTTTAAATAATTACATCAATCTTGTTGTCTGCCTGTGTATTGGAATGAGGTTTAAAATGAAGATGGAGGGATTTCAGAAGCAATAAGAAAATAATGCTGGCAAATGGATTTGCGACTGATTTTTAGACCAAGCACATATTTATTTAACACATTAAAAGAATAGTCATCCTGTAGAATCAGGAATAAGAAAAAAAGGCAAAATATTATTTGTATCCATTAGAAAGTCTGAACCATAACATTCTATAAATATGTATTCCTTTGACTTGATTTCACTTTCTAAATGAAACTTCTTTGAGGAATACAATGCTTATCTTAGCTATAATAAAATTAATTACTAGCATATGAGTACAGAAGAGTTTTTCCACTTGTAAAGTGTACATTTCTTTCAGCTAAACCTAATGAAGTAACAGTTTATGTCTATTGTGAAAAGAAACTGCTTATGGTTGTAGTTAGAGACTTGGGGTTTGGAGATTGTTAACAAAAATACAGCAAATCCAGAGGTATTATCAAGTTTAAGTACAAGAGAAATAGACCCATGATATTCTGTGAAGAGAGTTCCTTAAGACTATCACTATTAAGCAATTGAGCATAAGGAATTAATAGACAATATTAAATCATGCCAAAAACTTTTTCTCAAAGCAGAAGTTCTATGATAAAGCAAGTAAATGTTGTATATTAAAAGGAGGAAACTGAATCAAGAGCATAAAATTTTTCTAAATTTTTCTCACCTTTCTTAATAAAGTTAACAATTTTTTCTTAGTGTGAAACTACACTATGATAAGAAATAAACCATGAAATCACATAAGCATTAAATCTTTGTCTGCTTGATAAAAATCTTATAGAAAAACATTTTAAATGATAATGATCATTTTTAGAATTATTTTACTAAATTTACTAACTTTTAACTTAATTTAGTTAAGCAATATATAAAAAGCGTAGGTTATAAAATGTAAAAACATGAACTCAGGGAGGTGTTTTCTAAATAATAGATGGAATTACTCAAGACAGGTAAATGTAGAAAAGTTGGGCAGATTTCCATTGGCACTTTAGGCACATTAAAAACATATTGAAGGGAATGTCAATGTAAAAAGAAATAAAATAAGATGGTAAAATCATTGATTTGACCTCTTGCTTAGTGGGAGTGTGAAAATTGGATCTTGGAGGCAGCAAATGAGAAAGGGATTGATTTAGGCCTTTGGAGTGAAATAATATCTCCAGTCATGCTATGGAAGCCACAAAGCTTAGAGTGAACACAATAAAACACTGTGGATAAGGGTATATATTATGGGAAGGATCTAGCAAAGTTAATGTCGGAATATTTGAGCCATGGCTCACAGGGAAGGACTTACCATCTGGAGAACAGGATGATATAAGGTAGATGCCAAGGAAAAAGTTGAAAGGGATTGGAGAGAGTATAAAAATATTTCTGGGCCTAACCAGTAGGCAGAGACTCAAACACGGAAAATAACAGTTTGTTTAAAAACAATTAAAATTTACTTTGCAACAAGTTAAACTATGAGGGAAAAATTGTCAAAGTCCCAGCCATTAATAAATTATGGTTAATTAAAGAAAGAAGTGTTTCTATTAAGAAAACACATTGTTTATGGTGCATTATACATTTAACATTATATTTACTTTAACTATGTATTTCTTATAATATTTTAAATTTAAAACCTAGTGATTGACTTGCTCCTTGATGTTGTGTGACACTGTCATAATGTTTTCCTTGAAAATGGAATAGTTACATTTGAAAATAACAGCAACACCCAAGAAAACGGAACATGGTTCGATCAGATTGAATAAAGCTAACTAGACAGTTTCACATGCAGGTTCACTAAAGCTAAGTTTTCCCTGTTGCTTGCTGGACTGATTTTGTAATCTGTTCACGGCAGCAAGGGGGTCTCTAAGCAAGAGTTTCACATTCCATTCTAATGGGTTAGCTTTCCAGCCTATAACAATATCAGATGTCTTTAAATCTTTTAAAGATAAGCTATTTGCTAGAGAAAATTACCTGTGGTGCCTTGAATTTAGCATGAATTTTGTCTTTTTGTAACTATACTGGGAGCAGTTAGTGATACTGTCCCTGTTTTTGATCTCACATTCTGTATCAATAAATGTTTAAAAATTTGAAAATAATTTATTTAAGTAGGGGAATATTGCAATATTGATGCCCATATGATTCTTAAATGTGACGTTAATGGTTAAATTACGCAAGTTGGTTAACTTAAGTAAATTTAATTTTCTACCCTTAAACATGTTTTGTTTGACTCTTTACTTCTTAAAGACAGTCCTGTTTGTGTTAATTTCATTTTCTTTTCAGTATTCATAATTATTTTTCTTGAAATTTTTGTAAAATTGTAAAATTTATTTCTTTAAGGAATTTATTCTTATGAGCATTTGAGTTGTTTGACAATTTGTATATACGATTTACTTCCTTACAAAATAAAATGACATATTTTGTGGTGGTATCTGTTATTCCTGGCTGTGACTAAGTAGCTTGCTGAGATGATATAGCTAGAAATAAAAGAGGAAAAGAAAAAACAGAGGAAAGAAAACGTATGTGAGAGTGTGTCCGTGTAAATATATGACAAGTTTCCAAAAGCCAATGGGCTTGATTAGTTTTTCCTTCTCAAGTCTTGACTGAATCAACATCAGCCACTTGACTATTTGGGGTAATCACAGTGAGAAGGTACAGTCAACAGTCAATTTGATTCCATGAAGCAGCATCATCTGACTCTGTTTCAGATCATATCCACTGGTGTATAAGGTCCAGGCCCACT
>VBSM01000483.1:2397415-2410700 GCA_008086735.1 Cheirogaleus medius
TAATCCTTGTAGCCAAGGATAATTATCTCAAAACAGTTATGTGATACTCATTATTTCTTTAAAAAACCTTTGTCTTTCTTTACCTCCCGGAATATGAACATAGTTCATGACAACACATATATTCTCACTGCAATAACCTATTCCCAAACAAATATAATTTTCTTTTAGAGAGCCTCTCTCTGTTATTTAGGTTGACACTTAGAAAACTTAGTTTATCAGGTAAGATAGTGGGAGAAATTTTATTTCTCCATACTACACAATATTTCACATTGTCTTTGCTAGATTTTTTGCACAATGAATTTTTATTATCTCCAGCACTCATTTTTATTACTATTTATAGATCCTCCTTTAGTTGAATTTGGAGTAGCACCAGGCATTACTGAAGGTTTGCATTTTCTGGTGAACCCTAAGATCTCTAACGTAAAGTGTCAGTATTTGGCCATAAGTGAACTGTCTTGACTTTCCAGCAGAAGTTTCAAGAGTCAGTTTGTTTTTCACTATATTACTTTTCCTTCTGACTCCATGCCTCTCAGTGTCTCATCAGCTTTGGTCCTAGAATGAAGACAGCAGAGGTACAGCAGACAGGTATTAATAGCATGAATGAAAATGAAATTTATTATTTTTGAATCCACTGAGATTTAGGATTACAATTGTAGAATTTAGTTATTCTGACTGTTAGACTCATAATACTACATTTTAAAGTTCATTTCCAGATTAAGAAAATATTCAGATTAGAAAAATATGATAGTAAAATAAAAAGCTTTTTTAAAATATGAAAACTAGGTCTTCCTAATAAGATGATTCTTCTAGAAGCAATACTTTTTATATTGACATGTTCATGGCAGATACAGGTTCAGCCATGTGAAATTGCCTATAATTGACCGCTTTTTTCTCTAAGAATGTCAACTTCATATGATTCAACCCAGCAAATGTCCTGATGATATTATATTGTCTTAGTGTATCTAAAGAATTAACACATTGTGTTTTAGTGAGCTGATTGTTTAATATAAATAAGATAACTCACATTTAGTATTTGCTTAGAGTTTAGTTTTATTTCATTAATGCCTTATGTTGAGGACATTTAAAAGTTAGGTCAAACAACACAGTGTGATTAACAAACATTTATTTGACTTTTGCAAACATGATCTAATGCATTTTTTCAAAGTTTTTGTTTTCAAACGTGTTAACTGTTGATTGTTGCAAGATACTTTCTTGAGCGTATAGTCAGCATTTATTATACTTAAAATACTGTGGCAGAGGCTATTATGTTGGCTATTATGTTGCTGTATAGCTTATTATGCTAAAGAGAAGTTGCAAAATGATTAAAATGCAGTTTTTCATTCTCAGAATGAGAATATTTCAATTAAAAGAAAACACATACAAAATGTTTTAATGCTACTTAGCTTTTTAATTATTGAAATTATAATTCCATTAAGGAAACCTCAAATCTATCACATTAAAATATCTAACAGAAGGAACATTCAAAATGTGTCATTAGTTTACTCCCACTTGGTTTCTTAACTGTACCAAATTAATGTCAAATTTGAGATTCTAGTTCTAAATGCTTTGTAAAAAGTGACTTTCTGGTTTAAAGAAAAGAAGTTAAAGAATGCTTTATAAAACTTTAGAATTTACGGATGTAAAATCTCATAAAGCTCTTTAGATATCAAATGCTGTAGCATTTACCAAACATTCTGATGAGTTAAGTATAAATGAATCAGTAACATAGGATTCAATTTCTCTGCAAATACACAAGAACCTAAAAAATTAAGGAAAAGAGTGCCTTGGCAGTATTCAATTGGGTTTTGTCAAATCCAAAGAGTTTCAAGATTATGTTTTCAAGTTCTACTGAAACCAAAATTTCACTATTTTTCTTAAATTTTCTGATCATCTTTTGTTACTAATCCAAATTGAATATTGTTTCCAAGTTCTGTCAGTGACAAACAAATCAAAACTGGTTAGGATCAGGATCACAAATTCACTTTAGTAAATAATGCTTATGGCAAAAAGAACCTCATCACACCATATTTCTATAAACAATGTTTCCTAGAGTTAAAAAAATTAAAAGCAAAATTTCAGTAAATAATAAAAGTAAAAATGCAAAACAAATAATCTGACTCCATACATTCACACATTTTCTTAGTTTATAGCATTCTTGTATCTTGATAATATTTTCACAGTGCCCTAGGCCAAAAATCTCTAGTTGGTTCATTTATCAAGTAGTTAAGTCTACACAACATAATAATTATAAATATCTCAACAACTTAGTAGTCATCTGAAAAAGTGCCATACATAAATTAAAAGAAAAAATGACATTTTTATTTCATCCTAAATAACCAAAATCACTTACTAATGGGTAACGTGTACCAGTTGGGTACCATACAACTTCTTAATCCATGAAATCTGATTGGACAGTGCCAATCTCATTTTTTATTGCACACTCATTTTCTAATGGTATTTAACTTTTATTAGGGATAATAATAGAAACCCCAGACTCATAAACATATGAGCTCATTGAGAAGACTATATCATAGTTTAATGTTGGAACTGCATTATATTGAGCTCGAGGTTCAGATGGTGTCCAAGAGATAGTGAGTACTTTGTGTTTCCTTTGAAACTGTAAAATATTCAATGACACCTATGTGAGTTCACTATGGCACCCCAGAGTGCCTCAATGCACTACTTAGGAACTGTGGGTTTTATCAATTCCATTATCTTGCAACCACATCAGGATTTTAAATATTGATTTATTTATAACCAAGCAAATATTTATAGCAATGAAATCTAATATCAATAAAAACAATTATTTTTATTGATCTTTACTAATGGTACTTATATAATGTATAATATATTCTTATATTTAAAAATGGTGGAACAAACACATTCAGAAAATCATACAGTAATTGGAATCTTTTTCCAATAAAAAACATAAGACAGTTTACTTTGAAGGAATATTAACTAAAATTTTAATAGTACTTTTTTTAGTTTTTAAACATATAAATATATTCATATTAAAATATCTGTTTAGAGAGAAATTTCAAGACTTGAATTTTTTAAAAGAAGAGTTAATTTAGAATGATTTCATTAAATTTGAAAAAGAAGTTTTACATTATAGTGTAGAAAACAGTAGATTAAGAAAAAATAAAATATCTTGATGTTCTATAGATAATTTATGTCTAAAATAATTAAACTGACTTTGCCATAAATGGAGCCTACGAAGGAGCCTGTCTGAGAGACTTTATATACCAAGAGCTCATCATTACAGTAAGGCTTACCATGATTTTTTTTCAGGCAAGGAATATAATTTTTTTTTTAGTCAGAATCCAAGTCTTGCCTGTAAGCTTTAGTTAATGAAGGTCATGTCTGTATGTCCATAGGAAGCAAATACAAGACTGAAGAGATTCCATGTAAATTGTCTTGCAGAATATAGAGCATATATACCCAATTGATACAAACATTTATTGAAAACCTACAATATACTGGCACAGTTCCAGATGTTCAGGATACAACAGTCAACAAAACAAATAAGAATCACTGCTCTCATGGAGCTTTTATTTTAATAAAGAAGATAGACAATAAAAATGTTAAATAAAATACCTAGAATGTTAATAATATACACTAAGGAGAAGAAATAAGTCAAAGGTGATAGGAAGTGTTGGGGGAAGGGTTGCAAATTTAGAAAAGGGAGACAGGAAGGGCCTGACTGAGAATGTGAGTAAAGAACCAAAGGAAGTGAGAGAGCAAACGATGGGGAAATCTAGGGGAAGGACTTTCCAGGAAGAAGAAACATCAAGTGCAGGAATCCTTATTGGGAATGTGCCTGTTGAGGTAAACACCAACATACCTGAAAGGAAGTGAACGAGGAGAGTAATGGAACGAAAGTCAGAGAGGTAACAAGGAGGCCAAGTAAGGCTGGGGCTGCAGTAACTTGGACTTTTGCTCTGAGAAGAGAAGCCTTTCGAGGGCTTTGGGAGAAGTCCTGATGGCAAATGACAAAGGTCTCAACAGTATTGCCTTGGCTGCTCTATTAAGAACAGACTGAAGCGGGTGGAATGATGAAAGAATGGGACCACTACAGAGGCTATTGAAAGAATCAAGACAAGAGATGAGTGTGCCTTAGAATAAGGTGCCTTGGAGTAGGGCTATAGTGATGGAATTCAACAGAAGTGATGAGATTCTAGATAAGCTTGGAAAGTATTGATATATGTGTCAGTCAATATGGTAGCCACTAGCCAAATGGAGTCATTTAAATTTAGATTTAAATTACTAAAATTAAATAAAACTAAAAATTATATTCTTCAGTTGTGCTAGCCACATTTCAACAGCTCAATAGCCACATGAGCTCACGCTACCATATTGGACAGCACAGATATAGATTCTTTCCATCAATATAGGAAGTTCTATCAGACAGCAGCACCAGTCTAGCTGACATGATTTGCTGACAAATTTGATGTGGGAATATAGGAGAAAGACCATAGTCAAGGGTGATTTTTAGCCTGAGTAACTAGATAAATTGAATATACCTATATTGAAAACTGTGAGAAAAGCAGGTGTGGAGGGGTTACCAGGAGCTCAGTTTTGGAACATTAAATTTGACACACTTTTTAGGCACCTAGGTGGAGATCTCAGATAGGCAATTAGATATATGAATTTAGATTTAAGGGAGAAGTCCAGGCTGGATAGTCAAACCAAGTTTCATCATGTGCCAGGCACTCTTCTGAACACTTGAGTAACCCATCCAATTTTCACAAAAACCTTATAAGGTAAGTACTTCATCTCCATTTTATAGACGAAGAAACTAAAGCACAGAGAAAGATATTATTTCTCACTATGTTAAAGGATGCAATCTGAGCTATAACCAACTGTCTTCTACACTACCCAAAAGAAATCTGTCTTAGTCAGTATGGGATGCTATGACAAGATATCATAAACTGGGTGGCTTTAAAACAACAAATTTCTTTCTCCCAGTTCTAGAGGCTGGAAAGTCAAAGACAGGGCACCAGCATGCCCAGGGACTGCTTCCTCAAAGAGCTCCTTCTTGCTGTATTTTCGCATGTTGGAAGGGGTCGGCTATCTCTCTTTTAGAAGGACACTAATCCCTTTCTTGGGGGCTCCACCCTCATGACCTAATCGCCTCTCAAAGGTTCCATCTCCTAATACCATCACCTTGGGGTGCGGGTGTGAGGATTTCAACATAGGAATTTTGGTATGGGGAGGAACATAAACATTTAACCATACCATCTATTTGCAAAGTAAAGCCAAAGAAAAACAAGACTAGACAAAAGATGGAAAAAAATGGAGAGAAGAGAGAGATTCTGATTCTTTCAGCATTCCTTTTGATTCTTGGAGCTAATTCAAGTATCATTACTACTGAACTATTAATATATGAGGCAATAAAGTCCTTTTTTTCTTAAGGTAATTACAACCTAAAAAGTCTTGAGTAACACAGTCTATGAGCATTTCATTTCAAATGTAAAAATGCTGTAGCTTTTCTAAGGAAAGGGAGATTTGCTAACACTAAAGAAATCTTAGCATCATAATTTATGTATGAATTATTTAATATTTTACTTTATCCATGAGAGTTATTCCTAGAAATAATTTTAAAAACTGTTATTTCTCCTAGCTTATATTAAACATAAACTTTAAAATATTTTTTTAAATTCTTACCTCTTTTTGTCTGAACTATTATTTATCATTAAAATAACTTTTTTAATATAAACTTACTGAAGTGTAACTTTATAAAAGTGTACAAAATTCAAGTTTTCAAATGGCAATGTGAAAATATCTATAAGTTTGTGGTTTCATAAAGTGAGCATAACCATGTACTCAGCACTCAGATACAAAACCTCAGAAGGCCCCCTTCGTACAATAGAGTACAATCATTTGCCCCTCCACCTCCAAGGATAACTATTATCCTGACATCAAATAGCAGAAAATTTCTCTCGCTTGTTTATACTCTAAGTAAATAAAATTACATGACATGTAGCCTTTTTCCTCTGGTTTCTTTTACCCAACATGTTGTTAGATACATTATAGTTTGTGGATTCCAATGCTCTCAATTCCTTTCCTATCACTTTCCTTCTATTCCCGTCCTAATGATGGGAAAAGACTAGAAGGAAAAAAATGGGAATAAAAAATGAATCACTTGTCCATGGCAATTAGCAAATGTTGGAGGTTCCCTTCTCAGGTCTTAAAACCAAGGGATAATCATCTTGGATTTCTGCACCTCCCTCTGAACTCTTCGTTCTGCCATCTGAGTCATTTATTTTTCATGAAAGGTAACACTGGTTTTCAGCTGAGTAATTTTCTCATGTTATTTGGTGGCAGTAGAATTGTGGGGGCATCATGGAGTCCAGCAACCTTGTTTCACTCTGTATTGTCACTTTGGGGATTTTCTGTGAATCTCATTGGTGTTCACTCCATTAGAAAAAAGCCACACTCACAAATCTCTTAGATAAGCCCTCAGCCTCTCTTTGGCATGTCTTCTGTGTGACTGAACACCACTTGGAGGCACTGCCATTGATCTTCCTGACAGCTTGCCCAAGGATGTTACAGTCACACTCACGCTCTCAGATTCATCTCTACACCAGGCTTTTTTAGCAATGCCCTGAAATCCATCTCTGCTCAGAAGATGCTTCTTAATTTTAGCAGCATTTGCAAGTTGAAGAGGCTGAGAATTTCTAAAACCACCACGTTTTGGCTCCTTTTGTTAAACAATCCTTCTCTTAATGTCTTGCTCCCCTTTCATATATTATAACAGGCAGAGAGAAGAAACCAGGTAGCATCTTAAGCACATTCCTTGGAAATATTCTCAGTGGTATCATACAGTTCATTAGGCACATTTTCTACATTTCGCATTCCTGCAGGAGATAGTATTGATAAACTTCCTGTCACTGTACATCAAAGATTCCCTTCCTCTGGTTTCTAATAACATCTTGTTCTCTTCTTTTTGAGTACTCCCTGGCAGAATCCTTGGAGTCCAGATTTCTACTAATAGTATCTTCCAAGCCATTTAGGCTTTCTCTAGCAAGCTGCTCAAAATGACATCAGCTTCTGCCCCCTGCCTGGATACAAAGCCACTCCCATATTTATAAGGCTGCACTCTACTTCCAGATACCAAAGCATGTCTCAGTTACCTATTGCTGTCTAAATCTTACCCCAACACTTAGCCATTTAGTAAAACAAACATGTATTATCTCATTTTTTCTGTAGATCAGAATCTGGGGCATAATTTATCTGGGTTCCTTTATCTCAGAGCTTCTCAAAAAGTTTCATTCAAAGTGTTTGATAGGGTTGCAGTTACCTCAAGGATCAGTTAGTTGCAGGAAGGGCTATTCCAAAGCTCACTTATATGGCTGAAAAGAAAGAAAGAAGATGACACAATTGAGACTCCTTAAAAACTTGCTAATGAGAGGACTTCTTTCAAACACAATAATGGTATATTCTAATAATAGAGTCCTAATCTGTGGACTATTTAATCAGAATATGCCTGGTCTGTTTAAGTTTGCATGTGGTAAACAAAACTTGAATCAATAGGTGTATGGGGTATGGCTCCTAGGAAAATGTCACATAGCTGTGTAATTATCAGAGTATAAAATGAAGATATTTTAAAAGTGAGACAACTTTGCTTGGTCTGAAAGCTTATGTTCCCTCAAAATTTATAGGTTGAAATTCCATCCCTCCCACCAAGGTGATAGTATTAGAAGATTGGGTCTTTGGGAAGGTGACTAAGTCATGAGGGTAGAGTCATTAATCCCATGAATGGGATTAATTTCCTTATAAAAGAGACCAAAGGGAGTTCGTTTACACCTTCCACCATGTGAGGACACAGTGAGAAGGCACCATCTATGAAACACAAAGCAGGCTCTCACTAGACACCAAATCTACTGGTGCCTTGACCTTGGACTTCCCAGTCTCCAGAACTATGAGAAATAATTTTTTTTGTTTATAGGCCATTCATTTTATGGTGTTTGTTATAGCAACCCAAGTAGACTAAGGCAAACCCTGTCCGGTAAGTGAGTACACACTGCTTAGGGATCTCATGTGTTAGTCTGTGCCAGAGTGCAAAGTGACATGGAAAAATTAAGAATCTGAGAACCAGTATTAGTGGTATTAGAACTTTTCCTGAATCTCCTTGTTAGCAAGGCTTGATATTTATTAACAGTAAGATCCCTGATTTATTTTTTTTTTTAGTGATTTGAAAATCTACTCTTTCGTTTTTCTTAGAAACGTTTCAAAGAGAAATAAAACTGCATAATGAAGTAGTAAAATAAAATTCTTCAATGATAAGGTATTGAGGCATTATCTGGAACTAAAATTTTAAAGCTACATACCAACCCCTATTTGACTTTTTCTGTATGTGTGTGTTTTCTTAAAAATATGTAAGGAGTATTTGGGTACCTAAAATTTTGAAATTTACAATTTTTAAATTTAAAAGTCAAATAAAACTTTAAACTTTTAAAATGAGTATTAAATTGGCTTAAATTTTAACTTTTAAAATAACAATTTCCTAAAAAGAAAATTGAGAGAGATGGAAAAAATGTGACTAACAACTGAAAATCAACAAGGAGAAACAAATAGTTAAAATAGAAATTTAAGAAATATGTTACTATTTTTATCTATCAAATATTAATGGCTTTTTTCCAGTGGGTAATGCCCAACATTTTTTAGAGAAACCAATGCATTCACACTGTATAGCGGGAATTAAAATAAAGTGCATACATTTTACATTTAGAGAGCAATTTAACATTATGTAGAGAATATAGAAGAGCATTATTTTAAAATATACTTTTGTCTTCACCAAGTATTTTGACTTCTGTAAGTCTAGAGTCATATTCTGAGATGTAGAGAGATGTATGCATAAAAATATTAATAGCACATAATATAAAATGTAACTATCTAAAAATAGGATGAGTTTCATAAAATATTATACTTCCATACAGTCAATATAATCTAATAATTTAAAATTATAATCCAGAATCATAATAAAAATTTTTATTTACTGATGATGGCTAATATTCAACATATGTTTTATAACTGTCAGGCATTGTTTCCATATATATGTTGATAGAATTGTATATCTATATGAGAGGTAGACTATGTTAAAAGTAGCTATTTCTGGGTTGTTTGATTATGTGCAATTTATATTATCTTTTTTGTACTTCTTTGTGTTTTAAAATTTTTCTAGAGTGAGATTTTGTTTAATAGTCACAGAAAAGATATCATAAAAATTAAAAGAAGTAGAATGTTTATTTTATGCTGAGTGACTAGGGTCTGATTGAGCTACTTGCAGAGAGATGCTAAATCAATCTATGGATTCTCTGGATATATATTTTTTATTATAGCAAAAAATCCCCAAACTCTACTTTCTTATTATCCACTAATTCCTTTCCTTCAAGTTGAATATCATGTCTTTAGAAGGAAAAAATATACTTGCTCTATTTGTATTCTAAAAAGCAGAAAATGGTTTTTGGAGCATATTTGGACGTTCCAACGATGGTTTCATTGGCAATGAGGAGATGGTATTCTGTGAACTCAATTATTTATCTTTCACACTATACTAAGAACTATGCTTGGTGCTGTGATACAAGGGTGAATATATGCTTCCTCTTATGAAGAAAGAGAGGTTAATCACCCATCTTCTATGTCATTCTCTCAGAGCTTATTCCTTCTAGACTGGCTGCAAAACAAATGTACTACATTCCTTTAGCCTTCAAAGAAAGACTTCCAACCCCACACTCTGTAAAAATTGACTTGCAAATCACTTCAAGAAAAAAACAAACAAGATAATAAACAAAGCTAAAAAATATAGACAAGAAAAATTACAAAATTATTCCTGGCGATATTATTTATTCAGTTCTGATGTGCTAAATCGTATCATCTTATGCCATTTTAAAAAATTATTCATGGAGTGAAGAGCTCCTTTTATCTATATCTGTCCTAACCTAGCTCTAGGCAAGGACAACTTAACTCTCACTCCAGAAGAATAAGCTTCTAAACATATAAACCTAAGAGAGCTGGTCCTACCCTGAGGGAACTTAAATGGGCCACGGGATGGTAGAAAGGCAAAATAGCCCTTCCAATATGGTGTGGCAAAGTCACCTCTTTGCATGGAGGTTGGGCTAGATGACTCTGGGAGTCTGTGATCTGATGATTCTCGGTCTTCCTTTTATCTCATTCCCTGGATCCTTTTATATGGTTTGTAATCCATTTGGAAGTACTTGCAAAACCAGGTTGTGAAATGGTCACATCCATAACAGCACCTTTTACAAAATAATGAATGTGTGTACAAAAACAAATGATTACTTAGCATTTATTCTGCTAATTAATATTTCTTCTTTGATCTAAAGTATTTTGTAGTTATAACTATGGCTCTGTTTCATGTGATCATATTGGGTTTAATTAGCTCTGGGCCAGAATAAAAAGAAACTATCTAAAACAATCACACTGAATTTAATTTAGAATCCGAGTGCCAGGATATTGTATATTATAAATTTCATGGGTACAATTGATAGCATATTCAGTGACATAGCAATATATTACTTAATTCAATGTGAAGCGCACTTTTGGGTAATCAGACAATGATGTTTTAAATGACTTGTTTGTTATGATGTGTCTTTACTTGCATTTTAAGTATTAATCATCAGAGTGTATAAAATAAACACAGAACACTGAAGAGGGCAACTCATTTGGTGAAGCTACTTCAAAGGCGAGAAAGGGAGGAAAAATTAGGTCATTCAGCATTCTGCCTATAATTGCATTTCTCACTACCGCCTTAATTAGAACTGTTGAATCATTTCAGTTTCTATACATTCCTTCTCCAACACGATCAGTTTATAATACTATGAGCAAACTCATTATCACCTTCCTTAACTTTGCTTTAAATTTATTGATTTAATTATATGAATTTGCAATTGCAAATATACAACTTCAAGGCATCTAGTCTTATATTTCAATTTTCAAAAGCACAAATGTAGGAAGTTAGTTAAGATAGATTTTTCTGAAATGAGTGAAGTATTATGTGCCATTATTTTACTTCAAATGAATACAAAAGAAAGAGTCACTGAAAGAGATTTTTAAATTAAATATTGCTAATGATCAAGAGATGATAAATGGAAATATTAATATTTTATTTTTATATTTGTAACGTTGTTAGTATTATTGCTAATTAGTATTTCCACTGCATTTATTAAGTATAAATGTGTTCAAGCTTATGTGTATAATGCTCTCAAAATGAAGGAATTGAAAGATTTAGACAAGAGCAGCTTGTCAATGAAAGTCCTCTAATCACCATTGTGCTTTAAGGCTAATATCAACCCAGAACAGAAAGTATCGAAAAGGGAGAGGAAACAAGTACAGTAAAATGATTTAAATAATGTCCTGGGTCACTTTGGGCTTACTAAATCATTCCATAATTTTCCAATAAATTTCCTAATTCCTTTTTCTAATCAATCTACATTTCCCAGTTAGGCAACCACATCATAATTTCTAAAACCTTAGTTTACTGTTGCAGCTATTTGACTTCACAGTATATGGAGAAGATAAATTTTAAAGTCCAATTATTTGCATGGTAATATAACCCCTCAATCTTACTATCACACAAAGACCAACATTAAACCTATTGGGAGATAGGTCCAGATATATTTTGTCAAGAATATTTATCAATGGGAAAGAGAGTAATTTCATTTCATATGTTTAAGCAGCATCAACATACAATAAAACAATATTATCGCCTAAATTCCATAAGCATTTAAGTCCATGGTGAGATATAACTACAGGTTTTAAGTTATCAGGTTCATCCAAATGTTTCTAATTTCTAGTCTTACTATGGATTAATTCATTTTACACTGGAGGCCATCTGTAAAACAAAATCTGTCCATACACTTCCAAACCACTTTAGATATAAGGCATACTGTTTTCTATATACGCGTATGTTTGAAAGTTGGGAATGCAATATTTAAAAATTAACTTTTTCCAAGGATTCCAAAAGACATTAGATTGTCTTTATTATGGCACAAATTTGTTTATTTATAAAACCCCCTGTTGAAAGACTGTCACTGAGCTATTGAATCCTGGTGCTCTTAGCAAGCAATCAACTTAATTTTGACTCCTTTGTTCATAGGTCCATAGTCTGTATTTTCTTCATTTCAGTTTTCCTAAAACCACCCCTTCCCATGGACCTCAGTCTTTCGAGAGAAATAAATGTATAGAACTTATAATGTAGTGAGATAAGTGCTAGGATGCGGGTTCCTACAAATTGCAATAGAGCGTGAGAGGAAGCAGTGATAAGAATGCACATTGGAGAAACAGTGGCTATGCACACAAAAGACAGCATGTGATCCAAATCTTGTCAGAAGATTGGAAGTGCACAGAAAAGCTACAAGGATTTTCCAAGCAGAGGAAATGATGTGGGAAAAAATCAGTTTATTAAAGAGCATAGCTGATTTTATAAGGCTATTATAACATATAATTTCAGAAATGGTGAAAAATGCACCCAGTTAAAAACAGAAGGAGGTAAGGATAAGTTTGTGAAGGGCCTTGTATGTTACACTGAACAAAGAGATTGAATTCTTTCAGGATTTTCTTCAAGCAAAATAGTAGAATCATTATAATAACAATATTAAAGACTTATATACTCTTTCCCTATTGCTACCATAACAAATTACCACAAATGGGTGGCTTGAACTACAAAGATTTATTGATTTATAGTTCTAGGTCTGAAGTCTGCCTTGGGTCTCATGGAGCTAAAGATATCAGGAAGGCTATGTTCCTTTCTAGAGGCTCTATAAAGCCTCTTGTTCAGTTGTTGGCAGAATTGAATTCCTTGTGGTTATAGAAGTGATATCCCCATTTCCTTGCTGCCTCTTCGTTAGCGGCTGTTCCTGGCTTCTAGAAGCCACCCATATTTCTCAGCTTGAGGCCCTCTTCAAAGTGAGCAGCAGCTTCTCTCCTTCTTCAAGACCAGCAATGGCCAGTTAAGCCTCTCTCATGTGTTGAGTCTCTCCTCTTCCTTCTTCTTTCAGCATATATCTCTGACCCAGAATGAAAATGTTCTCAGATTTTCATGTACTTGTATTGGGCCCATCAAGATAATCCATGTCCATCTCCTCATGTTAATGGTAGACTGATCAGTAAGTTTATGTCCATCTGCCACCTTAATTCTCTTCACCATGTGTTGAAGACTTGCAATATAATTATGTAGCTTAAGAATTAACCTTAGAAGAAGGAGTATGTGCCCAGCCCAGAGCGGCGTGAGAGTCATACATTCCGGCTTAGGTTCACCTAA
>VBSM01000483.1:2436399-2480752 GCA_008086735.1 Cheirogaleus medius
GGGGGGGGCAAAGGCAACATACATAACCCAAACATTTGTACCCCCATAATATGCAGAAATAAATTTAAAAAATAAGAAAAAAATTTTCCTGCAACTAATATGTCTGTTTTTCCTGGTATCTGCTGGAATTGTTGGTTTATAAATATTGTTGCTATATAATTTAATGCATCAATAATCTTTATAACTCTTGTGAACTGAATTCTTTGGCATAAAAAGTGCATTTTGTTTTATTTAATATTTTTGGCATAAATCTTTTCTTGTCTGGTATGAAGATCATGATCCCTGTTTCTTTCGATTTGCATTTGCCCAGCATAATTTGCCCATTCCATTCTTATTTAAAATTTCTTTTACAGCCTATATTGCATCAAATAAATAGTTGTTAACTCTTTTGATATAACTTTTTTGTAGTCTTAATGACTACAAAACAATTTTGTAGTCATTATTCAATGAATTTTAGTAGACAAAAAATGTGCCTAGTATATGAGGTATACAAAAATAAGAAGGTAGTACTTAATCCTCTTCTGATTCCAAACCATTCTATCATAATCAACAATTTAACATGGTGGGGATGCACGCAAACCTCACAGATCTTCATGTGAGAACAGAAGGCCCTGCCTTAGCAAATGAGTGAGCAAACTGCTTCTCACAGTCTTCAGCAAAGAGGATTGGTTTTTACTGAGCATTGATTTTCTATCTCAAAGTATTATTTCCTGTGTTCTATCTGGTAATTTGACATGGTGCAAAAAAAATGATAATAATAATAGCCTGTATATTAGGTTTGAATATGTGATATGGTTTTGTTGTAAACATCAAAATGACTGCCTTAAATTTGAATTATTAGCATGTGTTTTACAATCAAGTAAATTATTGTTTAACTTTCAATCTTTTAAAAAATATTTTCCAAATCAAAAATAAAGAATAGTTGAAAAATGATGTTGGACTGATTCTCTGAAACACACACATATATGTATAAATGTACACGCACGCACACATCAGCCTATGTTTTCCTTTCAATATGTTACTGTGAATAGCTCTAAGAACGTCCTTTTCTTTAATGTTAGAGAGATTTGGGCACTTAAAGAGGAAGATCCAGGGTTCTGAGAAACAGCTAAGCATTTGATTTTGTATAATGACATTATTATGATATGAGTACTTGATACATTCTCTTAAGATTAGCTTATCAGTGTTTTATTTAAAAAGTGCGAAACTATCATAGTAGGAATAAGTATATACATTCAAAATATCCTCTGGCTGGTCATTTGAGGAGCATTAATGCTAAGTATGCTGGGAAATGTGGAGCAATTCACTGGTTTATTTTAAGATAATAAGAAAATATCAAGAATAAATATTGCCTTTCTTTTATTTCTCAAAATAAAAGTTAGTTTATATTTTCCTCTGGTGAGTTAAAGAGATCTTCAATGTAGCCAATTACAACTATGTGGTTAGAATATGAATTATGAGCTCAAGATATGAAGCAATAACTGTGGGAGATTACTTGGTATAAAATCTTTCATCCAAAGATACAAACATGTAGGGGAAAAAAGTGTTCTAAAAACAGAAAACTTCACTGCAGGTGCCTGCTATTGGCAATGTCATGTAATAAAGTTGTTGGCATTGATCTATGTTTTCATAAATTCTGTGGTTTTCTACAGGCTTATTAGCAAAGTGTACTTTGTAAAGTTGCAGGTTTGAATGTCTTTCTAGGGGTGAATGCTTCTCACCATGAAGAAATAAGAGAGCTCTTGTTTTTTCAGCAATTGTTATAAATGGTTCCTAATGGATTTGGGTCAGAAGGCAGGGCTGAGATAGTACTGCCTTTAAGATACTTGGAGGTCCTCTCTCCCACTACCTGTATAATATCAACTGTAATAGAACTGAAACATTCACTACTCAGACTCATTATAAGTTAATGGAATGGACAAGTTTGAGCACAAATTGTAGTTTCTCTTCCACTGAGAATATATCATCGCAACCCTTAATAGGAATGAAAAGCAGTACAAAAGCACCACAGCATCAAGGCTTAAACAGATTTCATTGGCAGTTCTAGGATACTTAAAAACCATACTGCATGCCCCATTTATTTCAACTCTGACATCTTCTTGTTAGTTATTTTAACACAGCTTACCTTTTCTTGTTTTTCACAATACTTACATGCTAAGATTATTAGCAAGTATATATATTTGAGATATTTTTTCAAAAGTGACTTCTAAAATCAATGAAAGATTTTTACATATTTTTATTGTCAATGCATTATAATTGCAGTGTTATATATTTTTGGTCTTAGAATAAAGTAGTTTTTTGTGACTGATCTGATTTCTGATGGAGAACTTTCATTTACATTAAATTTCATCTGTGTGTGCATGGGGTTGTGGGTGTGTATATATGTGTGTGTATAATACAAATATGGATGGTTAGCTGCATGGGCTTTGAAATTTGACCTTTGTTGGTCAAATGCTGGTGGCCCACTTTCAACATTTCCAAATAGATAATGGTATATAATACTACTTTATTGAATTATTATAAGCAGTGTAATTCAACATTATAATCACCCAGTAGATGATAATTATTGTTGTAGTGGTTTATTGTTTTTATCGGGAGAAATGGCAAAGGATAGCACATGTATAGACTATTGATTTTCATGACAAATGTGTATTCTTTGACTTTATAATCATGAGCAATTATAACTTGATCAATAAATATTAATAGAATATTTATTAATCAAACAAATCTGCCCAAGATTTTGTGCCCTAACTCCTCACTGGATGGGCCACTTGTTTTGCTACCTATTGCCTCTGTCTTGTCCAGGTCACCATATCTATCTAGCTGGAAGACTAAAGAGACATTCTAATAACACTGCTTCCTGCTCAAGTTCCCATTGCTGAACTTACCTTCTGGCTAAGGTGTTTGTTCTACTGATGAGGTTTCATTTAGCTCCCAAGTGCAGGTTTCCTGGCCCCCTCCCTAGGAAATGTTCTGACTCATATTGAACTTTCAGGAGCAGGGCTGGGAGTGTAGCACACTTGGATGAGTAGACTTGTGTAGGGTGGGAGCAGGGAACATGAATCACAAGTGAGAGAGATGTGAGGCTGTACCTCTGGGACTGGATGAGTTTAGAAAAGGAAACAAGGACCATTAAAGGGTCAAGGCCAAAGGTATAAACAATGAACAAAGCCAAGATCCACACAAGAGAGACAGAGACAGAGTGAGAGGGAGAAAGAGAGAGAGAGAGTTCTGGCATAAAGAGTTTATGTCTGGAAGGAGCCCCCAATGCAGTGGCTTGCAGGCTGAAGTTCTCCCTTTTGTACAGGCTGCTCTGAAACCCATGAGAGTTGTTCAGAGCCCAGAACTTCTTGGGAGAACTGTTCTCTCCAGGTTTTCATCTAGAGGTTAAGCCCGAATCAACCTTTGCGATTCCTAGGTGTAGGATCTCAGTACTGAGTACTTAACCTCTCACACTGTTTTATATCTAAACTTCCCTAGCATACTGATTTTACTAACAGTGCTTGAGAGGCCAATTTCCTGAGCCTGATTTCCTCTTTCAGTTTCTCTCCTTGGAAACTCGCTTCTGATAATGAAAAAAATTGATGCCCATTTTGTTTCCAAGTCTGAATTTTCAAGTCTCTCTTCAATATGCCCTAGACCTTATCAATAGACTTTTTTACTATTTGCTGTTATGAATTTTCTTTTTGTAATTTATATAAGGACCTAACCTTTTGCCACTTCTCCTCCAAGACACTGCAGTCCTGGGAATATCATCACAGTGGCTGGAATTGGTATCTGCTCAAGGTTTTCAATTCGAGTTTAACCCACACTATAGTTCCCACTACCATGTCTTTCTCATTGTTGGAACTCTCCATAGTCTTCCCATTAACTACTTCTGCCATTTTTAACATTTTTCATATCCATCTGAATTTTTGTAATCAGTATATGGTTTGGGGTCATATTTCCTTATGTATCTCTTGCCTAGCTCTTCGGATTCTAAAACATAGAGACCTTTTCCAGTAGCTTAAAGTAATTGAGGATTTACCTTAAGAATATGCCCATATAAGTAACTAGAACTGTGGACTCATAAGGAGCCAATGTATTCATAAGGACAAAATTACCACTCTGCCCTGCATGAGCCATATGATCTCTTTCTGATTCTCACATCATCTCTATTTCTCAGCATAGCTGTTGCCTCTATTAACCACTTTATCTGGTAACTTAAATAAATTGCCTTGTATTTTTCACTTTGGTTTTCTATAGTCCTTCATTGTCTTCCTCACAACTGTTTTGCTTCAAATCTCTCTTAATTCTGACAAAAGTCTTATTGTGTTTTGCAGTTCAAAAATGCTTAGCTGCTAGATAAGATTGTTCATCTACATTTCCTGTGAAGCCACAGATCATAAGTTATAGGTAAAAGACAATTATTCAGTCTATTAAATTGGTTATGTTTGGGTCAAGTGCTTACCACTGGACCAACTCGTTATTATTAATTAAAAAGAAAAAGGAGCGACATACACATAGCTGAATAGGCCCATTGCTTCCACAGGGCATGTGGGCAGGGCGGTGGATTGCAGCATCTCTGGTATACTCTTTTTTTCTTTGAGACAGAGTCTCACTCTGTTGCCCGGGCTAGAGTGCCGTGGCATCAGCCTAGCTCACAGCAACCTCAAACTCCTGGGCTCAAACAATCCTTCTGCCTCAGCCTACTGAGTAGCTGGGACTACAGGCATGCACCACCATGCCTGGCTAAATTTTTCTATATATTTTTAGTTGGCCAATTAATTTCTTTGTATTTTTAGTAGAGACGGGGTCTTGCTCTTGCTTAGGCTGGTTTCGAACTCCTGACCTTGAGCGATCCTCCCACCTCGGCCTCCCAGAATGCTGGGATTACAGGTGTGAGCCACCGCGCCCAGCCAGCATCTCTGGTATACTCTTGCTGTGGTGATATTTATTTCTGGATCTCTGAATCCCAAAAACTACCAGAAAGCACAATATTAAGCCCTTCAACATCATATGGTGCCAAGGAAATTTACATAATTTTATTTTTTGGCAATAAGTTTGATCCAGATTATAAAGAAATGTTATTCAGAGATATACAGAAAGATTTGTTCTTAGCAGTTATTATGTAGATAAAAATGATTTAAGGCAAGCCAAGTCTTTGAAAATAATTATTCAAACACCAAGAAAAGCTAGATTTATTTTTAAGTAATCCATATAAAATGAACAGCAGGAAGACTGACTCTTACAATTTTTATCCGCTAAAGATTATAGATCTGTGTGCTACATAATTAATCATCTTTAAAAGGCTTGCAGATGATTAAAGAGAAATACCTCAGAAGCCAAATTTCCTTCCATTCCACAGATGGAAACTCATGAGGCACTGTTTAATGAGGGAAATACACCGAACACTGCAGTTTGAGCATCAGAAAAGGCTCACTGTAAAGTGCAGCTGAGAATGAGCATGGAGTGCCATCACTTGGCAGCACCTTTAATATTTCTCAGAGCTTTATTAAATTTTGAAATGCAAGTGATCTAAATAGAGCTTAAATACGCTGTAAGAAATATAAGTTAATTAAAATAAATCATTTAACATAAATCAATTTTTTTAATAGTTTACGCACGCTTTGCACTACTTCCAGGGATAAAGATTGCATACCACCATTGTCTATCATTGTCATTGTTTTTTCTCACTAATTGTATTTTAAGAAGAAGCTTACGGATCCTGATTCCCAAGTAGCAAAGGAATAGTCAATTGCATAAATGATCTCTAGATTCAAGAAAATGAAATGAGACTTCCAGGAAATCCTTTTCTACTGAGTGTGCTGATTCAAACTGTTATAGAATCGCCTTCATTATTAACCAATGGCTTTATTGAAAAATGCCATGAAAATTCAGTATTCCATCTTATTTAGGGATGTCTGTTACCTTACACTGCATGTGCTCCCATTCAGGTATCAGAAAAATATCCCTATATATTAAATAACGGGCTAATTTTAATTTTTTTGGAAACTTTGATTAAATAATTAAGCATGTTTTTATTTTTCCTCTATCTCTTGCTCTTCCCCACCCCCAACTACTTTCTTTCACTCTCTTGCTACTAAACATCTTAAAGCCAAAACCGAGATCTACCTCTAGCAACTGCACAGGATTCACCAATGTGCATGTCTGTGTGCATTTATCTCTGTGACTTTGATGTGTGAACCCATAATCTCCCTTCATCTTGTTTCACTCTCTACTTGAGATTTGTTAGCAAATTCAAACCCTTTGTGGAACAAAGTGGTAAATAAGTAAATATATTAGTACTCTGCAGTGCGGTAAGAACATAGTCACTAGCTTGTTCCAGCTCATGTGAAGGAACAAATCTTGGAGACAGATTGGTTATTATGGTCTGTGGAACCAGGCCCTGGCTATACAAACACTACCTCAATAACACTATTATTGTCAAAGCAGTTCAAAAACTGTTTTACTTACTTCAGATTATAGAAACCCCATTAAAGAAGCTAATTTCACAGGTTTGGACCTGGCATGTCTATTCAGCTTGCCAAAAATAACTATAGGACCCTGCTATCTAAATGCCGCTCACAGGAGGATGCAGCTTAGCTTTCTGGAAGAATATAATCGACTAAAAATAACTTGGATCTTCACATCTATTTTTGCTATTACATCAAGTCTTTAAATTCATATGGAGTTCCTTGTACAATTTGCTTTGAAAACACTTTGAAAAGACAGTCTTTCCTAATTAATTCAGAATAATTGACAGGAGATGCAGTAAAATTAAAAGGAATTAAATATTATGTAATATATCATGGAAATATATTTTTATTATTGCCAGTATATATGAGAACAGGATTCACAAGACAGGACATAGTGCCAAATATAGGTTCTATCATATTCTGCCTTACCAGAAAATTCATTTTAAAAGTATTTTTAGGTTTATGAATAGTAAACATGAATGTATTCTTAATGCATTAAAAATATTTTTAGATGTAGGAAACTATTTTCCTTTGTTTTTATTGTCCATATTACTTTGGTCACAAATCCTTTTTCCCTGATGATTTAAATTTAAAACTTCCAACAGCCTCATATGAATTTCCTCAAAGCTCAAAATTCATGGAGGTTAAAAATAATAAGAAATTGTATCATACCATGAAGACTTTTTGCGGCTTCTTTTCTTGAAATATGATAGAAAAAAGTATTTGAATCTTTTATTAATTATCTTTCTAAAGTCCTATCCTGGTATGAGATGCATTATGTTAAATGAGGTTACATGGAATTCACTCCTTAGTGTTCTACTGTCATAGTCAAAAATAGAAAGTTTGGCAGTGTTCCTAGAAATAAGGCTTCAGGAAAGAGCAGGTGGATTCATAAAAAGAAGCCCAGTGTTTACAGGAAGGTGAGTGTACAGGGATAACTCTTGTTAAAAACACCTCAGCATGTTTTTCATGTCACTCTCACTTAGCTGGCTGGGAAACCACACAAAGACTTTCTGTTTCACGCACAGGATCCGACTCAAAATATTTACCAAGCTTTCCCCAAACCATACACATAACTCTCTGAACGTCTAGACAGGAATAATTAGTATTTAAAATAAAGGATAACTTATGATGAATCGTGAACACTAGTGAATAGTTGATTAAATGTGTGCAGATGTTTTGATATTTAAGTTCCACAAAAAACATCGGTTTCCTGAGCTTGTCTAACCCCTAAGATTCTATTTCCATTCAGTCTCACTGAGCTTTCTTTTGGTATTCCCAGCTTGAGATTTCGTGTCTTCAAGTTAATTTGCTTGCTGTCACCCAAACGGGAGATTTACCTTCCTCCTCAGTGCCGTCATATATGATTTGATTTTACTGAAATTCTCCTTCCTTACTACTTGGCTGATGGCTTCTCTAACTTCCTTCAAAATGCATTCTCTACAGCTTACCCTGTCTGGAGACGTTCCCTAATTGGATTCTCTTTATTGTGTTCATGTCTGTAATAAATAAATGTCCAGTACTTCTAGCTACAGGATAAATTGCTCCGTGCACATTTTCCATGTGTGTTTCTCAGGTCTCTTATGTTACATGTATCTAAATTGAAAAGTCAAATCGTTTTACAAATTCAGGTGTTGTATATATTGTTATAAACTACCATTTTAAATTTATATGTGGTAATTATCCCTGAATGTTTAATATATTTGATGTGAGTGTATTGATTGTAGAAAGACAGTCACACTGAAAAACAAGTTAACAAAATAAGTAAAGGTAGTTCAGGATTAATGGTTCTGAGTGTTAGAGAAGAAAAGTGTTAGATAGTGTTAGATAGAAAATCTTTCTCTTGGATAGAGTGAAACTTAAACTGTTCTCATCTGTCTTCTCTCTGGGGAGCGCGACCACTACTGAATGTATAAGTGAACAAAGAATTTGAGTTTACTGTTTCTGTGGCTATCTTTATTTTCACATCAAATAGCTGCTGAGTAGAAGATCTCATTTTGCTTCACCTTCTCATTTTTTTCAAACAGTTTCCTATGATGCATTTTTGACTGGTGAGCATTATTGATGCACTCTCCCCTTTCACTAGCAAGCTCCTTCCTATCCAGTGTGACCTTGAACAGTCCTGAAACCTCAGTGTACTTTAGGGGAAAGACTGCCTGAGTGGAAACAATAGGAGCAGAGACACCAGGGAGAAAGAAATTATAAAGTCTCAGGTTAGAGAAGTCAGTGTGTAGACCAAGAGTGTGGCAGCATGGGAGGACGCAGTGGCAAGATTTGAGAAGTATTAAAGACACAGAATTGACAAGAGTTAGTGAGTAATTAAATCTGGGAAGTATGGGAGTAGATAGGGACATGTCTGATTTTTAAGGCACATATTATAGCAATTGGATGGACAAAGATGCCTTCCATTAAGGCATCACAGAAGGGAGAAAAGGAGTTTTTTGAAGTCATAGAACTCTGTGGGCCAAAAACATGAATTTCCACGTAGGCTGTTTATTACAATTACACACACTAGGAGCTTAGGAGACAGCCCCAAAGAGAATACTGAACATAAAAGTTTCGGAATCACTAGCATGTAGGTGATAGGGAATATCATAGAAGAAAAATATGAAAGTGAGAACAGAAGAGGTCCTTGCACTCATCTTCTTTGAAGACCCGTATTTCACACATAGAGAGTATGGGAGGCCGAGTAACAGATTGAGAAGGATTTGGCTGGAAACATAGGAGACAGACCAGAAATATCTCATATCATGGAGAACAAGGAGGACTGAGTTCCCAGAACAAGTTGCTTGGCAACAAAACACAATGAAGCATTTGTGGTACAAGAGATAATTCAATCAAAGCACAAACACCAATCCTTTATAATCAACAAAACACCCTCTATTTTACTACCTCACCCCAGTCATCTAGAGTAATTTGTTAATGTTTTGATGCATAAACTATATCAAAACTGTGCTTCATATATACAGATAGAACCAATACATCACGAACACTCTGTATAAAATAGAGCCTCTCTTTTAAATGAATTAACTACCACGCAGCAATTTGTTGTCTGACACGTTTTATGGGATTTTCCCATAAATATGAGGGGAAAATCACCTAAAAGCAGTCATTAGACAAGTAGTTATCATAACCAATGTCAAATATTTCAATAGCATAATGGAAAATACGTGGGACTCTTGTCTGTGTAAGGGTGAAAGATTCTATTGTCTAGTGATTTCTTTATTATTATGTATGAATTTCCCCCTCTGCCAAAGGTAGCAAGAGTGAATAAAAGAAATAACTTAGTAGATAAAGTGGCCTGACTCACATAGTTTCAAAACAGCCCTTATAACTTTGAAGTTTAAAGCTTTTCAATTTCTTTTGTGCCCTCCATCTCTCTCTGTTATAGTTGATTGCAGGAGAAAGAAAAAGGTCAAACACTTTTCACTTCTGCTAGTGTTGATTCTCAGAGTGAAATTTGAATTCATTTTCACCTTGAAATTTTGTAAGTGGAACAAAATGCAGTTGAATGTTGACAGCAAGAATACTGTTATTGGCAGTCTTATGATTTTTAAGGGGATGTAGATTGTGAAATCATGCCAGTGAAAGTGCTGGAAGGCTTTTTGTCCAGAGAGCCAGTCTCTCTGCAGAGAGAACAGCTCTCCACATAGTAGAGATCCGGAATCAAACAGTCTACTGCTCTTTAGCTTTCATTTCTTTAAAAAAACAGTGTTTCACGTCTTTGAAATAAGGAAGTTTTAAATAAGCATATCGACCAACTCACTATATTAGAAAATGCAGCTTTATCTCTTTCTTGATTGATTTTATAACTAAATTGTGAAGAAAATATGTTAAAGATATTTTATGAATTAATATGTTTCAGTTATTTTCTCTCCACTTTAGGAACTTTTAATAACAAAAGTATTCAATTTGACAAGACTGAGTTAAATGTTCACTTTGAAGTCACTGAATGTTAAAATAAGGAAAATCCAAGCTTCCATGGAACAGGATCGTGTTAGTTAAAGGAAAAAAAGGCACTAAAGAATCAGAACTATTAAATTAAATAAGTAGGAAACCTAAGGCTATCTCTATGCTTTGAGTTCCTACCTACCTAACTTCAACCTAACTTAATATGTAAAGGAACTGAATCCTAACTCAGTATATATTTGTAACATATAGTTGGATCTTAGCCAATCAGAAGCAGCCAGTCTTCAGCCAATCACATGCTGCCAAGTTATTACGCTATGTCCAAATAAGGCAAATGCCTAGCTCTGAGCAATCAAGCTACTCTTGTGCTTTACTTCCATTTTCTGAATACAATTATTGCCTACATTGCCAATAGAAGCCCTATGAACCTCTTTTGGTTCTGAATGCTGCTTTATTCACAATTGTTCTTTACTCAAACAAACTCTGTTAAATTTAATTTGTCAATAAAGTTACATTTTAATAGGATCTTGATGTGTGGTTTTTAATGAAATATTTTTGGTGTATATTCTCTACATTTTGTCAACTGTAAATATCATGGGAGAGATGAAAGTATGAATATCTATGTGACTAGAAGTGTTAATATAAAACTGCACTTCCAAATATGTTCATGTGGATCCAGTCTAAAACATTGCAGATATTTGGTACAGACATTGTATTCTGTAATCTTTAAATGTATCCACATGCATTCATTATTTCCTGAAAATATTTAATATATCCCACATTCATACATTAATAATTTTAGTGAAAAATATTATGTTTTAGGTCTCTAATATTTTATTTAAAAAATCACATCTTCTGGGAAAAATGCTAATTTGGGGGTAGTATTGCTATCTAAAGTGTTACTTTTGTTATAATTAAGGTGGAAGTAATTCTCATGAAACAAATAGTAAATAAGTATAATCACATTTCTTTCTTTACAAGAAATCAGAGATTTAAAAATATGGGGTCTGTTAATATAAAAGTTCATAAAAGTTAATATAAAAGTTCATCATAAACTAAATATCAAGAATTTTACATGCATCCCCTAACTTCCCATCTTTTATAATATACATAGGTAAAAATCATGGCTCCTCTCCCACAAGAGGTACATATAACTGGACTCTGTAAAGAAAAATTTGTGACATTTTGGCTCTCTATAAGGTCACAGAATATCTCATAAATCCTGGGATTATGTGAATAAATCAGAAGGGAAAACCTCAAATAATGCTGGGATTATTTCCAGAGGTTTCTTAGTCTGATTCACATTTTTCATTGTCCCACATCTAGTATCCTGACACTGATAAAATGTAATCAGGGCCAAATATGATTGTCTTTAAATTATATTGACAAATATAATTGTCAATAAATATATATCAGTTACGTATATTCCTTATTCATTGTGAAAAAAAGGTGTACATTCATATTTGTACTTATATTTCTATGTAGATGGAAATGAATGGACACCTTTAAACTTAAATGTATCACTTCAAACAATTCTTATATTTCTCTAATGGGATTTTTTTATTTTCTAAGAAAATTTTTCACCTTATTTTGACTTTTTGTCTGTAACACTTCTGTCTCCACCATCATTCACGTAACACCACAAGGTAGTAACATCAGTAATTTCATATCTGTAAATGTTTAAAAAATGTTTATGAAACAAAAATTCTATACAAGGCCAAATGACAATTCATACATGAAAGCAAATGAATGAACTTCTCTTGTAGTATGTTATATAAGTGTATTTCTGCAAAAAAATATTCAAAATTATGGTTCTCCCTCTTGAAACATGACTCATAAATAAGAAATCAAATAAAAAGAAATTGGAGTTATAACAGACTTGCAGGAAGCACTTGAAACCTAGTAAGTAATGAGTTGTCAAAATCAATCAATTCAGTGTAATATACATCAACACAGAATTAAAGTCAACTGCTAAAAATATATTTATTGAATGAGAGGGTGTATACAGTATAAAAATATTAGTAATTGAATAATAAACAAGTTCTAAATTACAAATTCTTTTTATAAACAGTCATAAATAGGAAAGCCACGGAAGGGTCTATAAAAACATATTCAAGTTCTAATCCAACATAGCATTTGTGGGAACTTAAAAAGTTAAATTTCTCAACAATATACACTCAATTAAGCTTTTAAAAATTCTAAATGTAAAGTAAGCCTATGGTGCTCACATGGAAGTAATATTCATTGGCTGCCGGGCAGGTGGGAGAGGGGTGAAGGGGATGGGTAAACTCATAACTAATGGGTGTGGAGCACACTGTATGGGGGATGGGCATGTTTGTAGCTCTGGACTGGGCAATGCAAAGGCAATATATGTAACCAAAATGTTTGTACCCCCATAATATTCTGAAATTTTTAAAAAAGAAAATAAATAAATAAACTGAAAAATTAAAAAAAGGATATACAGAAGTCCAAATATAAAAAAACACAATTTTAATTGTACACTCCTGGATAGAGAAGTTTCTAACCATAAAAGTAATGGGGTGGGAAGGAGAGATCCACAAAGTAGTGCAATAAATTTTACTACATAAAAATTAGAAACTCTTGGGCAGCAAAGTACATCATATATAAACGTGAAAGGCAAATAAGCCATGAAAAATATTTTCTAAATTGTTGTAAGAAAAATGTTTTAAAAAACTCACATAAATTGGTAAGAGAAACATGGACATACCAGTTACTATTAATAAAACTTCTTTGTGTTTATTCTTATAAATATTAATTATTGATTTGTCACAGAACCAAATCATAGAATCAATCTGAGTTAGGATTATTTTAAGTAGCTATAACCCTTATTTGTTTGTTCTTTCTTTTGTTGTTCAGAAATGATCCCTTTATTTTTCCATTTATTTCTAGGTATTTTTGAAGTATACCAAGTAATTACTCAATGCTAAATAGTCTAATTCCATTTCCAAAATTTATCTAACTATTAATTATTTTTGAGACACTTTTCTGTTATTTTTCTGGATAATGCCAAAGTTAGGTTCTTAAGAACAGAACTAATAGAGAATGTGTTTTGGTACAGCCCAAGTGGAAACATTTGGTCATCTAGAACTAACATTGCAGGAGAGAATTATTTCTTCTTGAAAGCATATCCTAGAAACAGGTGCTTATTTCTTACAGGAAAAGAGAAACAAAAAGGGAGGACTTTTAACATTCAGCCTGACAATTTTTCTCTTCTATTCCTGAGTCTTTGTCTACTGCAGGATTTTTAGCTATTTCTTGCGTGTAGCAGAGGACGATTTGGTATGAAATTAATAAAATGTAAGTTTCAAACCCTCTCACCAGCATAGGCTTATGACAGGGCCCTCAGAGAGGCTCTGCCAATGTGTTCGTGTGATCATGTTTTTGTCAGGCATGCAGGAAGATATTTGAAGTGGAATCTGTTGACTCGTTGCATCGACATTGACCTCCTCTTCTGTCTGGTGGCATTGGAGTGGCAGTGGCACTTTAGGGGGTCTGTCTAAGCAGAAGCTGAGCTTGGTGGGATGTGTTCCCGTGGTTCACAGTCACTCTGTGCCAGGTGAAGTAATTGCTGGCTACTAGCATTCTCTAAGAAAGTCTTCCAGGACGTCCGCTATGTGTACTTCCCCAGGGCACTGACATGAAAATGCAGAGCCAGAAGTCATACTGAAATCTGTGTCCCATATCTTCTCTGCCCCAGAAATGTGTGGATAGTAGAGGAGAAAGAAATTCAAATAGTATAGAGCCAGAAACAAGTGTATGAAAATTTCTTTTTACATTGAGAATGAAAGATTTTAGGTGGAAGATTTTATTCCTATCAATGACATGCCAGTTTCTCTGCTATCAGAAATATCTTTGATAATGCAGCATATACAATTATAAATTCTCCATACTTTTTTTTCTTTTGGGTTGGGAATCTCATTGAATTCATTTTATAATCTCAGTGTCGGTAAGGAGCACACGTGTAGCAGTATTGCAAACAGTAACTTTTGCCTCTATATCAGCGGTCCCCAACCTTTCTGGTAACAAGGACCAGTTTCATGGAAGACAATTTTTTTCCACAGACCAGGGCAGGGTTGGGGGGATGGTTTGGGGATGATTCAAGTGCGTTACATTGATTGTGCAGTCAAATCTCTCTGCTAATGATAATCTGTATTTGCAGCTAATCCCCAGCGCTAATATCGCCACCTCAGCTCCACCTCAGATCATCAAGCGTTAGATTCTCATAAGATGCACGCAGCTTAGATCCTCCCATGCGTGGTTTACAGTAAGATTTGAGCTCCTATTAGACTCTAATGCTGATGTTGATCTGCCAGGAGGCGGAGCTCAGGAGGTGATGCAAGCAATGGGGAGTGGCTATAAGTACAGATTAAGCTGCGCTTGCTCACCTGCTGCTCACCTCCTGCTGTTCCTCCCAGTTCCTAAAAGGCCACCCACTGACTGGTACAGGTCCATCGGTGGGGATTGGGGACCACAGCTCTATCAAATATGCTTCATTCACCTTGACTGCCTCATCAACTCAGGGCCCTGCAATCTCTGACATATCTTGTCCTGACAATGTCTGTTACTTCTAAGTGAAATAGCATGCAAACTTGTGACTGGAAAAGCAAAATAGCCATGAAAAAATGTGCCACTGACAAATTCCCTATACATATTCATCAATGGGTCAATATATGCAGTATAAGACTAATTTGGTTAAGCATGTTGTTCCACACAGTAATGAGGCAACTTAAATAATTGCTGCAATGTCTCACCTATATTCAGATTAATTTTGTATATATTTCAGAATTGTTGATCATAACCAAATTTAGAAAAAATATACGTATGCATCCTAAAGTTTATTTTTAAAATGTTACATTATTTTTTGGACTTTGCTGTTTGCAATATTTGTCAATTTTTAAAAGTCGATAATTTGTTGTGATTTCTTTTTTCATTCTAAAATACATTCTGGCTATTGTCCTTAATTTTAAAATTCTTTTTTTTAAAGAAATATCAAATTATAAAATAGAAGTCTATTGAAATACGATGAACCATGGGCTGCTTTTGGAGACTAGGGTATTTGAAAAGTCAAAATGACAGATTTATACCACCTGGTGAGTGTGATCATTCCTAAATCCAGACTACGACTGTGAGATCAGTGATAAACACAGAGTCGACCCCCCTGAAGAGGCATAATGGCAAGTAAGGACCAGTAAATGAGTCCAGGTATTAAATCCTGGGGCTCTGTCACACTAGGTGGGATATTGTTATGACCTGTGTCAAATCGGGTTTTTTTTTTCATAATTATTCAGTTACTTTATAAAAATACTGCAAACTTTCAGTTAGTTAGAGGAAGGTGGGATTTTTTTGCCTATCCCAACCTCATGGCATGTTACAATGGAAAAATCTCAGATCAAATCTATCAGATATAAAATATTTATCATTAAAGTGGGCAGGCAATACAACAGTCTTTCAACCTATTATATAAACTCTATGAAGCCCAGTTCTCTGAACTTTTAGCTGATATAGCAGCAGTATAATTTTTTTTACCAAGATAGCTGCAAATGTAGGCTAATGATAGATTTTAGTTAATTTTTTCTCAAGAAGTCCTACGTGGCTAAAAGCAGAATGAAGAGTCCTGAGCCCTGAATGTCATTTTGAATCTTAGAAGCTGCCAGGCTCACTCTATTCCTCTACCCTACTCTTTTGAGGCCCTCGTGCTTGAACGGTATTTCTGGCCAATCCTTCTATCCTGAACACCACCCTTTTCACTAATAAACAGTAATTTCTAGCATGTGTGTTATTCAACAACTGTTTAGTGTTTGGGAAATATAAAGATAGCTATAAATTTTGAGTAGTCTATTTCAGACTTTGGGCTTTTTATGTTGTTTTTATTATAGTTTTGTGATTTTTAATTTTTTTTTCCAAATACTAAGCAAGTACTTTTTGAGTCACCCGGAGGGTTGTATTTCGGATTATAATATTTAAAATATTAATTAATTGCTCACACAGTATAAATTAAAATAAATATATATCTCTGCCTTATTCTGTTTGGCTTACTATTACAAAATGGCATAGACCAGGTGGTTATAAACTATGGAAATTTACTTCTCACAGTTGGAGGCTGGGAAGTCTAAGGCCAAGGTTCTGGCTGAGTCAGTGTCTGGTGAAGGCCACTTCCACACAGAGCTGTCTGATCACTCTAACATCACCTAGCAGAAAGGGGTTAGCTAGTTCTCTGGGGTCTGTTTTATAATCCCAATTATAAGAGCTCTGCCCTCATGACCTAATCACTTCCCAAAGGCCCTACCTCCTAATACTATCACCTTGGGGTTTAGGATTTTAATATATGAATTCGAAGGGGACACAAACATTTAGACCACAGAAATGTCATGCTGTCAACATAAAGGTCTTTTAAATTAAATACAAATTGCAGACAATTTTAAAATAAATACATACCCCTTAAGTAAATAAAAGAAATAAAATATATTTTATTAATAGTATAATAATATTGGGTCACAAGCTCTCTGAATATCTGTTTCTTTATCTTTAAGAATTTTAAATGTCTAGTGAAGATAGAATCTTGGCTAGGAAATAACACACATCTTTGCTCTTTTTGCTACTATTCTAATGGAGAGAATACAGCGTGTTCCCATGAACTACCTGGCTGCTTTCCAGATACACAAAAGTGGGTTAAATAGAAGTAATCATTTCTCTTTTATTAGGCACCTACCACCTGCCACTCCCTCTAGTCCTCATCACAAACCCACAATGTAGACATAGTTACTCCCCTTATATCCATGAATGGTCCCATCCTGTGCACCACGCCTGTCCTGCATTCGTGCCAGAGCTTCTCCTCTTTAAGAGTAAAGGTTGTTTGATATGGAGGGAGGAACAGGCTTTGGAAGTTTCCGTATTCAACTATAGTGACTAAAGTGATTACCGCCTTCAATCCTTTGTGACATGACACAAAGACTGTGTTACTCGTTATTAGTGAAGAGTAGTAGAATTAGGAATTAAGCATTGTTCTGGTTTTGCTTATGTTAAAATAGCCCAACGTTACTACAGAATATTCGAGAACACAGTTCAGGCTATGAATCCTACCTATAAATCCTACCCATTTATTATACCTATTGAGGTATAATAAATGGCTTACACAACATCCTATGTTTTTTATTATTTGAAGTAAGCTGACCTGTGAGGTTAATGGAATTTTTAAAAGTGTAAAAGGCCGAGATAATTGCTCAGTTACTTAATGTTACCTTTATTAAGTGAGATGCAGTTAAAACAAAAACCAAAAAATGAAGAGATGCTTCCTTGGACTCTAAGAAATGACTTAGACCGTGGGAAGCCAAGAAGCCAATATTAATATATTTTGACTAGTTTATTTCCAGGTCCTGATACAAATAAGAAAATTTTATTTTCAGACATCCTCTAAATTAGATTTTACCTTAAAAAACTTCTCTACTGTCTTGGAGTTTATGCAATTATCTGAAACTGAAGAAAGACTAAGTTAACACCATGGAAATCCCAAGGAAGCATACAAAATGTTTCCATGCCAGAAAGTACCCCAAGCGTTTTTTAAAAAGTGTTTCATTTACTTGAAAGATTAGTTTCACATTTTCTTATCCTCGGTGTTGCACGGGAGCAGAGGAAAAAAAAAAAAAAATCAAGAGTATACAACTGGATTTGGCTTCCACAGATGCGCCATCTGTCTCTCCCCGCTCTTTCCATTTTTGGCAGCATTGCGAAACCGGCTTCCTGGAGTGGTGCCGCCAGACCAGATTGTGCAGGTGTGGACTCCCAGCACACGCGCCCTGAAACGCTGGAGGACTCACTTGGCTCCCTCTCGCTCTGTTCGGCCAGCTTCGGAAGTTCCAATACAAGTGCTGTTCCCCAGCAGGTTTGAGAACATAGAGAATACTGAATTCCTTGTACTAGCTTTCCCCCAAAAGTCAATAGGATTCTATATCTCCAATAAATCAACGATTTAGCATGCAGATACTGCTCCTCCACTGGCTGACATGCCACATGCCACACTGAGCGATTCTGATTACTTACAGGAGTTGTGAAAATATATATGCGACCTCCCCACTCCACTGCAGACCTTTCGATGACGTCAGAGAAACAACAGTGGAACGAGTGTGTCTGTGCCCTCACTGGAAGGTCACCTCTGTTTAGCATGGAAGTCGGCTTTCAACTTGGCATTTTATTAAAAGCTTTTGTTTTTGTTTTGTCCTGATGATGAATTCGGATGTGAAATGCAGTTGAAAAGATATGTATAAAACAGGCGGGCTTTCTTTTTTTTTTGTTTAATTTTTGCTCCATCTGCCTCTTAGGAAAAGTAACAATTTTCATAGCCTAGTTCCTTCACTGTTTGTTTTTGCTACTGTTTTTATTGGGGTGGCTGTAGACCAGGCATCAGGATTTGAGTTGAGAGTCAGGAAACTGTAGTTCCTGCCCTGGCTCTGCCCTGGGCTCCAAGCAATATGCTCATATTTGACCACACAACTTTTCTCTCTAGCAGATGAAAATGCCCCTGCCTCCTTTCCCAGAAAAGTTCCGGAAATTCATAAGATACCTTTGATGTGCTCTTCAGAGGGTTCAGGTTTGTGCTAGAAAGATAAAATGTATTCCATTTGGAGAAAATCAGAAGAAAGCAATAGATTTTAATGTGAAAAACATATTAAAAATCAGAAGGAGCAATGGGAAAGCATGAAGCTTCTACTGCTGGCAGACGGACCGAGTGTAACGGCACACATTCATTCCTGGATGAGACAGAATGGCTTGACGTGCTTCAATCCAATGCCTCTAACCTAATGACTGTCTCATATTTCACTTGCATAATAAACTATAAAAGCAATGCCAAGTTATTGTTGGTTTTTTCCTCCTTCTCACACAAAAAATAAAACATCAGCATCCCTTTATAGACCCATATTAAATCAGACACTTCCAATACTTATTTGATCATTCTCTTTGAAAAGTGCCATATGTGCCCATTCTGAGATCACTTTTATGTTTAAGAATCTCATTCTATTACAAAGTGGAAACTATTTCTTCTATGTCATTTTTTATCAAATGGAGCCCATTAGATTTTATTTACTGAGCTAGTTTACCTATTTCCTGGAATCTGATTTTATAATTCTTGCTCTTTCAGGATGTCATGAAAATGCAACTTTTGACCTTCTTTCCCCAAAGCTTTTTAGGATGGGGAGCCAACCGTGTATGATGGATGGTTGAGATGGCAGTGAATCTCAAAAGCTTACACACAGGGAGGTCGAGGTAAGTTTGGAAATTCAATTCACCTCTAGAATTCAAATACATCAAGCTGTGGGTAAGTGTGGGTAGCTTTGTCTGTGAATGTGTTTAGGGGTTTTTAAATTAATATAATTCCATCCTGCTATTTGAAAATAATGTAGTCCAGTATATACTGTATTTTGATGTAGACTGCATTGCCCTGAGAAGAAAAAAAAAGAATCAGAATCCCAAGCAAGTTTCCCATTTAATTCAACTCTTTAAGATGCGTTGACAAACAAGTTCAAAGCAAACTACCACAGCTTTCTCCCAGTTTTGCCAACTCACTTTATAGGCAGCTGAGTACTTTGAACTTTTAATTTCATTTGCAAAACTTAATTGGGAGCGTCTAAACCATGCCTGATTTAATATCACCAGCCTATAAATTGCAGCTGAATACAGTGATTGGATCACAAAAATGATGAAGCATTGCTCTTTGAAGTTTGGCCATTAATGCTTCTCAATCAGGAGGACTTCAAAGGGGCAGGTTGGACCCCCTCCATCACCTTTGCTTACCTGGCCAGTGCTCAGCACAACTTCATAAACAGGCCAGAGGCACTTATGCTTTGCTAATCCACATTTTGCACGTCCAAGTTTTGAATAGTAAAACTTAAAATGACTTTGCTACCTGCAAATCGCTGGATGGTGAACCACAAATTTATGCTTTTAAAAACGAATGAGATCCATTGGTATGCATTTATCTGTGTCCATCTAATTTGCTGGCAGGTATTAGATATCCTGTCTCAGAACTATGTTTTTTATATTCAACCTACAGTTCCATAAATCATGATTTAAAAAAAATCCTTTAAAGTTTGACTGTTATTCCCACACTTAGATACTGCACTATTTTTCTTTTCCTACACACTGACCTTCTCACCCCCATGCATGCATGCACACACACACACACACACACACACACAAAAGCTGGGCCTTTGATTCTCTCTTTTTATTTATCTTTTCATTCTTGAAGGTTCTACTACCATTTAAAGTATCTAGTTATACAAGATTACTGATTTGTTATTGTTAACATCAAGGACAGAAGAGTGTTGAAAATTGTTCATAGCAAGCTTTTAAATATCCAGAGGTTCTCCATTTAGGGTACAACATGAGAATAAAGATTTAATTATTAAGATATGTATTTAAGAGAGACTTAAACCTGATAAGAAAGTCCTGGCAGTTAGTTAGGGTAACTATCCAAATATCTGACTTAGACAATTTATAAACGAGTCTGTCCAAGAAGGTTTAGGTGAAATCTTGTCTGGAGGTGGTGGAATGAAATGAAAAATCTCCTGAAGTCCTACAGAGTCCTTTGATTCTACATTAAGCAGGCCCCAGACCACACACAGGCACTTTTTATGACATAGCTTCCTTGAATATTTGTTTTCTTTATGGAGCAGATGGGAAGACTGAAGAAAAACCCCTCTTTATCATAACAGAGTCTTACAAATGAAGTTCATTTTACAATGGAGATAATATTACTACAATAAAAGATGAAATATGTATATTTACCAACTTGACATTGAATTCAATCCAAAGTTAAGAATAAAGAGTAAGAAAGGTTTAAGGTTTCTGTCTTATTTTGAATCAGAATATTTATCTTCTCCTAATTTACTACACCAAGAATTCTTTTTTGTTCTTTTGGTGGATATTGGTAGCCTGTTGCTCATGTTTAGTCTGCACCATTACAGATTTTATGGTCTGGTTTTGACTCAAAAGGATAATTACAAATAAAGAATCATAAAAATTTATAAGCTCAGTACTATGGGACAAACATATGTTATGTTTAAGCAAAGGGAATTTCCTTAAAATGATGGATTCACAGCTGTGCTATTTCTGTGGCCCAAGAATGATTTGTAAATAGGTCTAAGAATAAGTAAAATAAGTTTCCTTCTGCTTTTTTGTAAGGGTCAGGAAGCTGATGATATCTTACTAAAAGCCTGCTTTACAAATATGTGAAATTTTGAGAAGGTTTTTTCTGAGCACATAGCTACTCATGAGAAATTAGCAAGTGTAGCCTAGACCAAAGATAAAGAGCGCTTACATTATGATAGTCCAAAGCATCTTTATTTTCAAACAACATTTTTATTAAATACATTCCTTGCAAAGACTAAAATGGAGAGAGGTAGGCTTGCCCTAAGTGATGCTATATCCTTTTTCAAAAACCTTTCTTCGGAAATATTCATTCCTTTGTCTTCTCCAGGACATTTTCACCATACTCCAACTGCCCACTGTTACAATAAGTAAAATTTCCTTTTTTGTCTTTAGGTTTCTGTGCTACATTTTAGTCCCTGGCTTCTCAGTCCTTGAAGTTGTCTGATAGTTATCAGTTGAATAAGATATAACCTACATTAGCATTAACTAATGAATATATAAGATATCATATTAATAAAAAGTAAAGAATAGCATTTATTGAGCCCCTGTTATCTAACAGGCTTTCTGCTAGGTACTTTATAGACATTATTTCACTCCACCCAAAAAAATAAGTCTGCAAGATAGAAATTGTCTGCATTTTACATAAGAGAAAACTAAAGTTCAGTTTTCTCTAATTATTTGGCAAACCCTACAGCAGAAGGATTAAAATTTATGCAGCTAATAATAGACAAAGCAAGGATTCGAACCAAGGCTCACTACAGTTTCCATGATGTCCATTACAACCCTTTCTTCTCACTATCCTGCTTCATCACATAACAATACTAGATCCTCAAATAAAACCTTGGCCAAATATTTTTTTCTTGAGCCATTATTCTATTTTTTATTCTTTTCTTTTTTTTATAATCAACTCTTTAAACATAATTATTTTACACACTTCCTCTCCTTCTTTCCTTGGCTTTTACTCCTTAATCCAGTTTAATTGAGTTTTCCCACCACAAACACCACACTGAAACTTCTGCTAATGTCATCGGTAACTTATTGTCTAATGGCCACTTCTCACACCTTGTCTAACTGAGCTTATCTCCAGCATTTAGCACTGTTGACAATTTTCTGTTTATGAAGATCTTCCTTGAATTCTAAAACACTGTATTCTCCTGCTGTTTCTCCCACTTTTGAAACTCAATCTACTACTTCATCTTAATCTTGAGCCACCTTTCTCTGGATGTTTTACAGACTTCCTCAGTGATCTCATCAACTGGTTTCAACTCCCAAGCTAATATCTAAATCTGTCTTTTTAATCCTGTACTCCCTACTAGTCCCATACTCATATATAAAAATGCCTTCTTGAATTCGCCACTTATTTTTCCATAATCACCTCAAACTCAGCATGTTTCAAACAGAACTCACCACTACTGCTCTTCTCCTAATCCATTCATCCTAAATTCCCTGTTTTAGTGAAGGAGTTCAAATATATTTTGAATGTCCAATCCAAAAATCTGTTCATTGTCATGGACTCCTTCTCTTATTCCATATCTCCAATCTGTCATCAACTCTCAATGAGATCTTAATGATTTTTGAGATCAATTTTTGAGATAAATCAATTTACGATGTCTTGAATCTATCACTTCCTTTTAATTCTCACTTAATTTTCTTGACTTCAAGTCTAAGCCTAGAGAGCATTCCGTGTACAATAATTTCTTCAGTGGTGCCCATTTCTATACTTGCCATTTTTTCATTGCATTCTGCACCATGCATCCTAACTCCTGTGTTTAAAGTTATTCAATAGCTTTTTACTATCTTTTATGGTAAAATTAAAAATTTTTAGAAAGACAGTTATGGCCCTACAGGAACCTAGCCTAGGATTTAGCAAATATTTTCTTTAAGGTGCCACATAGTAAGTATTTTAGGCACTGAGCCCATAAGGTCTCTGATGTAGCTACTCAGCTCTGCTGTTGTGCCAAAGTAGCTGTAGACCTATCTAAATGAATGAGCATGGCTGTGTTTCAATGAAATGTTGTTTACAAAAATAGGCTTAGGGCCACATTTGCCTGGCAAGCTATAGTAGGCTAGCTAACCCCCACGTACTTCTGCAGCTTAACTTTCTTCATTCCCCAACCTACATAAACTATTTTCAGTTCCTTGACTTGTTATGCTTTTTCTTGCCTCTAAGTCTTTACACCTGCTGTTCCATTTAGCTTTCAAAATTCAGCTTAAATATGGCATTTCAAAGAAGCTTTCCACAACTTATCCCACCCCAACGTCCATATTTTAACATATAATTTTTCATGCATGGTTATATTTATCAATTTAATATTATTTCCCTCAGCATCCTTGTGATGACCCTAAAGGCAAGGACTATGGCTTTTATCTCATTGTTTTCCAAGATCTCTGGACACTTGTCTATATTTTCGATGTCATAAGTTCCTGTTAGTGAATGAGTTAAAACACACAACTATGTATTTTTAAATTCATTTATGATAAGGCCAAGTGAGAAGAGAGAATTTTCAGTGGTTGTTTAACAAGAAAAGTTATTTGGCCCAGAAGATACCTGTCAATAAATTTCAAATCTCTCCGTACAGGCCACTATCAACTCCAACAACTTACGAGCTCACAAGCAAGTGGCTACTGTCCTTAACTCTTTCACTGAGATAAAATTTCCAGAAAAACTCAAGGATGTGGCCTCAGCTATAAAAGCTAAACTGTATTTCCCACATTTTGGATAATATTCAAGGATGAAGATTCTGTTTCTCAAGACACTTGGATTTGTGGACAAAAATCAGCTTTACAACAGAAGGATTAATTTTTAGAACATCTGGCATCTGAAAATACAAGGGAAAAAGAAAATTTTGACCACTGGATATTAAAGAGAAACAGGTAAAATAGAAAAACAGAAGCAAAACTGAGCAAGCTTGTGTAAAATATTTTAATCAAGAAAACACTTTTACATACATTGTTTTTTATTAGTAAGTGTATTTGTATTTAACAGGACAGTAGATCTACTTTGGTTCCAAAGGAAGAAGTTATTTCAGTAATGCTATTGTCACAGATAGACAGCCCCAACATACATGTGGTATTCTTGCCACTGTACTGTTAAGAATAAAATACCCAGGGTTTCAGTTGCCATTGCAGTCTTAAATCAGTTGCCTTTTATTTCATAAGCTTATTTTTATCAGCAACATATATTGGGCCCCATCTGTCAATGATAACAGTGTTGATGTGTAGTGTATATTGCATTAAGAGCTCCGGTTTTGCCCTGGGCTGCCTTGATACATAGATAATACCATTTATGAATTACATAGCTATGTTTAAATTATTTAACCTTTTCTGCTTCTTTTTCTAGGAGATAGGAGTTGATTAAGAATAAATATAACATACATAATGAGTGAGACATACACCGTCTGAGGGATGGTCACACTTGAAGCTCAGAATTGTGGGGGGAGGGGGGGCAAGGGCATTATTTGAAACCCAAAAATTTGTACCCCTATAATTTGCTGAAAAAATAAATAAATAAATAAATAAAAATAAAACTGAAAAAAAGAATAAATATAAATAAATATATAATTTAAATATACAACTTAAAATTCATTCATTAACTTGTAGCACTCTATGGAGGTGGTTAATATCATCACTCTCAGATAAAGACACTGAATTGGAATTTATGCAACGTGCCCAGGGTCACATAGTGGCAAGGCTGGGATTCAAACCCGAGCAGTCTGGCTTCTGAACGTCTGTACTTAAATACTACACTCAACTGACTCTCAAGTTTTAAGTGGAATGTCTATTCTGGAATGTGAAAGCTACTTTTCATTTTTATGGACCCCATCCACATTCAAATAATGAAGAGAACAAGAATGAATTGCAAGTTTATGATAGATGGTTGTTATTTTACTGTCAGTGAACCAAATTCCAATTCAAACACTAGAAGCCACTAGCCTGTTTCTAATAAAAACAGAATACAAAATAAAGCATAAATCACCAAAAACTCTTATAAAGCACTTCCTTAAAATCAGCATCTAAAGGAATATAGCCTCTATATTTGCAAGAGACAATAAAAGAAGTGAAATATATGCTTAGATTGCCTTGGCATATGAGTCTAAAACCTGATAAAGTGTCTATGGTGACAGGAAATCTTTGGAAAATTGAAAAACAATTATTACCTTATCTGTTGGCAGGCAGGAAAAATGGAAATACTGTTAAATAGTGCACAAAAGAGATTAGTATGTTCATTGAGAATATTCTAAATTAAATAGAAAGGCAATACACCTTTTTCTGCATTAGCATTCAAACAATTACATTAGGAAAATTGAAAAGCTGCAGTTTGTATAGCTAGAATGAATTTCATGGTGGTCATTGATACTGTATACCCAAGCGTGTGGTAGGGCTGCACTTATTTTTTAACTTGGGGGAGGCCATGTGACACATGCCACTTCTGGGCACAAGTTGAAGAGCCCCTGTGATTTTGGTCACATTTCCTTCCTTTGCTACCCTGACCACAAACACACACTTCAAGAGACTGTCTTTGTCAGGCTGAGACCCTCCATGAATCTGATGCACAAAGAACTGAGGTCAACCAGCAACATGTGGATAAAAAATACATTTTTGCTATGTTAAGTCTCTGGAGTTAGGGTTTTTGTGGTGGTGATAGCACAACATCCTAATCTAACCATTCTAACCAATACAAATTTACCTCCACAAATTCAGATTTGTAAAAAAAAAAAAGTCACATTGTTTTAGTTTCCTTAATTTTAACTAAACCAGAATTTAACTTTGAGCTTCCATCTTATTGCACTAGCAGTAAATTTAACTTTATTCTATATTGGCGTTCACTTCCCATTCCCTAAATTTTACCAATATTCTGATATGCTGTGGCTGTATACTGTCAGAGACTTCCTTTGGCTATCTTTTCCCATTGGTTATCCTTGGAGATACCTCCCAGCCCTATATTATATTTGAATACATACAGGGTATTCAAATACCATGCTGGTATTTGAACAGTCAAGACTTGACTGCTCTCAGGAAGCTTGTCTGTGTCCAGTAATCTTGTTGAATGATGACAAATCTTCTTTCTAGTCATACCCTGCAGAGATCTATCATCTTACACTCTGACTTTCACTTCAGGTCTTAACACATTTCGCTTTTAATGCCTTGAATGAGGAAGTGTCCAAGTGTTGTAGGGACTTGAACTTATACAGTTTAAGGAAAAAAAAATATATACACACATATAAATTATCTTCATCTGGGTGAGGATTACCACAATACATGTATTGGTAATAATTCACTTAGGATTTGTGTATTTTACTATGTGAATGTTATATGGCAATAAAATGTTTAAGGAAAAAGTATGATTTTGAAATTGAGAATGTCGAGGGGTAAATTTCATTAGCTTCAAGGTAAAGCAGTGCCTTTGACCTTAAAGCCCCTCCAGACTTCTTTAGACCTCCCAGTCTGGATAGATCCTCTCTCTCTTATCCCAGCATAATCCTCTCCAGGAGTAGGGAAATTCAATAACAAAAGCCAGATAGAAGCCTGTCTTTCATTTCCCCTGAGGGAAGAGAGTATGTAGTCTATCTATTGGGAATGGAGAGAGAGTTATTATACCAAGAACTATCAGGATTAATGTCCCAATAAATTACTCTGCCACATCTAAATGTAAAGAAAAAGATGCACACATTGTATTGCAATTGATCTTGCACATTATTCACTTAAAATATCAAACGAAATGCATCTTTCTTTAAATAAAAGATTATTCAGACTTAAAGGAAAAGGAATCCTGTCATTTGCAACAGCATAGATGAACCTGGACATTATGATCAGAGAAATAAGCCAGGCACAGAAAGACAAATGCCACATGAGCTCACTTGTATGTGAAATCTGACAAAGTCAAACTTAAAGGAGCAAAGAGTAGAATGGTGGTTATCAGGGGCTGAGGAATGGAGGAAATGAGACGTTCCTCAAAGGGTACAAAGATTCAGTGAGACAGGATGAATAAATTCTGGAGAGCTAATGCATAGCATGGTGACTATAGTTAATAATCTCACCACCAAAAAAAAAATCAGTAAATCTATGTGAGGTGATGCATATTTCAGTTAACCTGATTGTGGTAATCATTTCACAATGTACACTATATTTCAAAACATCACATTTTATGCTGTAAATATAGATAATTATTTGTACCTCAATAAATCTGGAAAAATTAAATAAATTAGCATAAATAAATGACTAAAAGACTCTTATCTAGCATACATGTCAACACTGGCACACACCACCTGGGAATGTCTATAATTATAAGAGAAATTGAGAAAAATGCAGGATTCTTTCATATGCTTTCTTATTTCAATATCTTACAGTGGTTAAATGTAAAGAAACATAATCCATACAAGAGGTAGCCTATTAGATAAAGATATCTTCTCTCATAATTTTTTATAGTAAAGAAGATTTATTTTAACGTAAATGAAAGTTAAAGGTCCAAAAGAGAGTAAAATATTTGTCCTGTTAACTAGAAATCAATTTTTGCTGAGGGTTCTGAAACAATTCCAAATCCACAACTGTTTGATTTTGAAGTGTCTATAAACACTACAACCTGCTTTCATTCTTCATCTCATATTCCCAGGGCTGAATTATGGATTACATTTTTTATGTAAAATTTTCTAGAACAGAGTGTAAAAGCAAGAAAGTCTCCCCTTAGGAGCACCCGATATCAGTTCAATAAATTAAAAATTTTTGAGACAACTCTGCTTTAATCATCAGTGATCTTAGTGACTGAGTTAGTCACGTTGATTCTTTTATTTACTGTTTTGTTTGTTTAATATGGCTCTGGCAACCCTTCCTACCTTAAAAGAACTCCCTATGTTTTTAATAAATTTGATTTTATTCCAAATTCTGCCCCTTGCTTTCTATATTAAGCCTCTGATACATCTTTTACTTATAACACATGCAATTAGTCTACTATACTCATAATAAGAATGTCTACATAATGCTCTGCATCCTCCTGTGTGAACATGTTTTGTACATACAAATAATTATCCTAGGTCAGAAATATTTTAGGAAGTTAAATTTTATGGAAAGGAAAAAACTGAAATATAAAGTAAGAAATTGATATTGCCTAGATATGGATTTATTATCCATCGAAAACCACTTCAGTCTGCTTTTTGAAGTGGTTTTTAATAAAATACTTGGATGAAAACAGTAAATTTTTACACATGATTCATATAACTGGTAGCTTTAGAAGGGTATATAAATTAACACCAAAGTTATAAATTAATTATTCTAGAAAGTTATTATTTAAGTAAGACATTAACATTCTCAAATGAGATTAGAAGCACATACTTTAGAAGCTTTCCATATATATGTATATAGACAGATAACATGTATCTTATGGTCTTTAGTACCCTTTAGCAAAAAGCATTGCTTCAGTTTCAAGTACCATATTATTTGAGAAAGTGAAAGCTGCTTTTGCATGTTGGCTACAAGTTATGGAGCTCTCTCTTTTATTCTCTAACAAACCAGTAAACCCTAACAAACCAATAAAAAAAACAAACAAAAAAAAACACTAAACAAAAGCACCTGGTCAGCTTACATGACATCACTAGTTTACTAGGAGAGTTCAAAGCTCTTTGTAAATATTTTGCTGCCTTACTAGTAATTAAACTACTTCAACGACTTCCTGAGTGTATTGCTCACCTATGAAAATTAATTAACTATTTCAATGCTTTTGGGTGTCATCAGAGAACCATTTCTTTATTGCATAACAGCCGTGACCTTAGAAGTTGTATAAGCTGAACTATGAAAATAAGTACAGACCCAGAGGTTCAGAACCTAAATGAACCATGTTGTAACCAAATATTTCAGTTTAAGGAAATAAAAATGAAACAACCTTTTAGGCTACTAATGATGCTTTCACATATATTATCTCAATATAAATATCCACATAGAAGTCATTAAAATGTTAGCAAGATGACAAAGTTTTAGTTATCTGGCAATATAGAATTTTTATGCTCCATGAGTATACTTTTTAAACTAAAATATTAATATTGGTAGGAGATCAGAAGAGAAAAATGTAGATAGATAAGAAAATATAACCAGAAAATATAAAATTAAATAAGAATTTAATGTAAAAACAATGTTAAATTTTTATTATTTATATAAGAAAAGTATTTTTTAAAATAGTAGCTGCTTATTATTTAAAATAAAATCAATCTATTTTTAAGGTTATTTGTATGACAAAATGGCCATATGCATATTGCTTAAAGATAAAAACAGTACCTAAATGCAGTGTCAAATAGTAATGGTATCTGTGCAATGTTTGAGTAAAAAAACCATTCTGAATAAACTATATAATGCCCCATTTCTTCCTCCCTAATCAATTTTCCAAATTAGTATAAGTGTTTCATGGATATCATTCCAAATATATTTTTCATTAATTCAATATATGCACTTAAGTTATTAAATAAGACTATGCTTTCTTTAAAAATATGAGTTCATATCATATATGACATCCTGATAATAGCATATTTTTACTTGGTAAAACATTGTAGAAATTTTTCATTAATTCATAATATTTAACCTTATCCTATATAAGGACCACGCAGTGGTCCCTTGCATGAATATAACATATTTATTTATTTAAAATGCCACCTAATAATAAAGATCTAAATTATTTCCATGTTTTTTTCTTACATAATTAACAATGATGTAATATTCAATTATTTGTGTGGATATAACTGTAAAAGAATTCTAAAAATGAAATTAATACATCCAATAATTTGAGCATTTAAATATAATTGTTTATCAGTTAAATTGCATTCCCATGAATACTATACAACAGTTCTTACTTTTTTGAATATTCCTAATACTGAATATTATTAATTTGTGTAGGCTCTGCAAATTTCATAGCTGAATATCACTATCTCATTATTGTATATGTTTATTTTCTTTTGAATGATGCTATTTGGTGGTAGCCATGGTTACTTCTATTATCTTACCTTTCATACTTTTTAAAAACTACAGAGGTTGACCCTTTTCTTCTGATTTATAAAAGCTCTTTTATATAAAGGATATTGGTTAGTTCCTTTTATATACAAATTGCACAAAGTTTTTATGTTTTTAAATCTGTACTTTTCCCATTTTCCAAATTTTCTGTTTTTACTGATGGAATTATTTTTGCCATATATGAAGGAGATTTTAAAGAAATTTTACACAAATATTTTAGTGGGTTTTTTTCTTTATTCTTCCTAGGTTTTATGTCTCACAACAACCAAGATCATATAAAATAAACAAACAAGTACTTCTCTTCTAAAACTTTTATAATTCATGTTTACACTTGAAATTTTTATGTGGCAGATATTTTGTTGTGAGGACTGAGGTGAGGATACAACTTTATTTTCATTTGGCCCAGCACAGTTTACTAAATAATCTTTATTTTCACCCCTCATCTGTAGTGCTTCTGTTCCTCCATCTTGCTGATCTCTCTACTGTCACCCTGGGGTTCATGTAGTGATGACAGTTGTTAAAATTAAGGTGAATTATAAAGTAATATTTACCCATTTGATAGGCTGGCAAGTCATTAATTTCATTTTTATTTTCTCCTCCAGAATTTTATAATGATAATTCTTGAATGTTTATTTTTCCAGAGAAACATTATGGTCGTTTTATGAAGTTCCAAAAAAAAAAAAAAAACTTATCATAACGATTGATGTTATATTGAATTTAAAGATTAGTTGAGGAAGCTTGGCAGGTTTAAATATCATTTACAACAATAGTAAAAGTCATGAAATTAATTGAGCAAAGTGAAGATCGCAGACTGTAGTGCTCTCACCCAACAAAGCCTCCTCAGTTGGCATGGTTGTACAGCCTTTCCGGAGAGATAGATCTAAAATTACTGCAGAGTTATAAAAAAAATTAGCCCATTATTAGCCCCCTCTAAGCCTTGAGCTCTGCCATAATCCTTATAATCTTCAGGTAACTGATGATCTTCTTCATAATTCTTTCTCAGTTACCATCCTGACTTTAATATACGAAAGTTGTAGCCAGCCTCAATATTTCCCCTCAAGTGTAGACATGGCTGCCTGGTGTGGTGGAATGTCCTATGTAGGCGGGAAGACCCGTGGACTACATCTAGTTTACTCCACTAACAGAGTGACACTAGGCCAGATATTCCATCTCTTACAGCTGCTGTATCCTCACCTGTAAAATGTGGACACTAATACTACCTAGTAGGGTTGTTTTAAGAATTTCTGCACACGGACGAGGTGCTCAAAAATGGCACCTTTATTATTTCAAAGTAAGTAAGATGTTTAATACAACCAAAACTGAATAATCTTACCCAAATTCTTTTTATACTAAAGGCTAGAAATATTTAAAAGTCAATTATTTACATTCTTTTTCCTTTCTTTTGCTTCTTATAACTTATGTCATATTTTTTAAGGATCACTTATACATAATTATTTTTCATTATCTTCCTGCACACCACTCCACTTTTGACCAACAATTCTCTACAGATGGATTCCAAAATAGAAACCGTTTTAAGCTTCTTGACTCTGGGCTTTGAAAATTAAAAAGGCATATTGTAAGCTGCAAAAAAATTATTAGTAAAAACAAGAGTAGTGTCATTTTTAGGCAATGTGTGATATATTTTCATATATTTAGTATCTATCTCTTTATGATGTCTAATCATTTAAAGGTCCTCAAGGTCATGTATGGCTAAAGATATAAAGATAGACAGTGGTTGAACAAAGATACAGATAGTTCCATCTTTAAAGTTGATGTTCAGCTGGGCATGGTGGCTCACGCCTGTAATCCCAGCACTTTGGGTGGATCACTTGAGTCCAGGAGTTCAAGACCAGCCTGGGCAATGTAGTGAGACTTCATCTCTACCAAAAATTTAAAAATTAGCCAACATGCACCTGTAATCCCAGCTACTCAAGAGGCTGAGCAGGAGTATTGCTTGAGCCCAGGAGTTTGATGCTGTGGCGAGCTATGATCATGCCACTGCACTCCAGCCTGGGTAACAGAGATAGACCCAGTATCATTAAATAAATGAATAAATACATAGATAAATTTGATGTTCTTTTCTCAAGGCTCCATAGACTACACTATCTTTTTGTATTACATAAACCAGGTCTAAGTAATAAAGAGGTACATATACACATAAATCATTAGTTATTTTGAAATAATCTCTCAATATCTAATCATCCTATTTAATAAAAATATATATGCAGACTCATGTCATTTCTGATTATTGACTTGAGATAAACAAGGCCTTAGATTGTCACATGTAGCTAAGTGGTTATTCATTAAGCCTTAAAGTTAATTTGCCAAATCCTCAAGTTACTGTTTTTATGATAAACCAAAAGAAGACTTGTACATTTATGTATTTTATATTGCTCTTATAATTTAGAGACAAAAATGAATGATTCTCTCCACAGAATGCAAAATCTCACTAATCCCTAGCCCATAATAAATAATATTTTTAAAAATGATATGAAATCAGTGCTGTTTTGCACCTGTGTTTACATGTGTATTTTAATTAAGCTCTGTGTGAACAGTGAGATCAAACATTTCCATTTGTCAAGAAATGCCAGTCTTTCTTATGTTATTAGTGAACAGCACTCTAGATACTGTGTTGAAGCATCCTGTTAGCACATAAAATTGCAAGGCATCAATATCTTGCTGCTTCTTATCTCCAAGGTAAAGACCTGACATTTCATGAGGGAAATGTTATCAGCATTCTTACCTATGGCTATATTCAGTAAGCTGTATAAGCTGCTTCTCTGAGGGAAAGGAAACGTGCATGAAATTCATATACTAGTGCTCTAATTTGGGGGCCATCAACTCTCAGTATGGCTTGTAGCATGAATAATTTAGCTCTAATCCATTTAAAAAGCTATGCTATAGCTGTTCAGCAGTATGCTTCAGCCAGCATGCAGAAGAAGTTAGTTACAAATGTCACACTGTGATATGACCTTGACAAAGTAGGAATTAATGGTGTAAAGTAATTAAAGAATTCTTCCTTCCAAATGCGCCCTCATGAATCCAGTTTATTTTTCTTATTTTTTAATGCTATTTTTTATTTCAGCGTATTGCAGGGGTACAAATGTTCAGATTACATATGTTGTTTTTGCCCCACCCGAGTCAGAGCTTCAAGCTTGTCCATCCCCCAGATGGTGCACACCGCACCCATTAGGTGTGAATATGCCCACCCCCTCTTTCCCCCTCCCACCTGCCCGACACTCAATGAATTTTACTACCGTATGTACACATAAGTGTTGATCAGTTAATACCAATTTGATGGTAAGTACATGTGGTGCTTGTTTTTCCATTTTTGTGATATTTCACTTAGTAGAATGGGCTCCAGCTCTATCCTGGATAACACAAGAGGTGCTTGATCACCATCGTTTTTGGTGGCTGAGTAGAACTCCATGGTATACATATACCACATTTTTATTTCTCCTTTCTTCATTCAGGTAAGATGCATTTATTTAGTTTTTGAAAGCAGAAGTAATTTATGTTAATTACAGAATGCTTTGAAAATCAAATAACAAAAAGAAGAAAACTAAAATTAATATCTCTATGTATTGCCATTTTGAGGAATGTTTTCTGGGCTCTTCCTTATTTATATAAGCAATAATATATGATATGCACATGAGTATATGTATATACATGTCTGAGCATTATATGCCTTTTAAAAAAACCTATATTATATTGACTATGCTGTTTTGTATACTTCTATTCTAGCTTTCTAACTCTTAAACATACACATATTTTTATTGTTATATCTAAATTCCTTCTTTACATGTATCCCTGCAATAGATGGTTTGGCTTCTAGTAATTAGTATTGATTATATACCTATAAAATGAAAAACCCTGAGTGACACCAGCAAGATAACAGAGTATGAAGGCCCAGACCTTTCTTCCATATGCAGACAACAGCACACAGGCCAGTTTCCTTTGTGGGACATTTAGAAGCCAGCTAAGAGGCTGCTGCACCAGAGTAGAGCACAAAACTAGCTGTATCAGAGTTGGCAGGAAAATTGATGGCACCTTCTTGCCACAATCCCTGTCCCTGGCATAGTACCACATGATCGGAAGGAAATGCCTAGCTCCCAGCTTCTTCCTGGGGAGGTGAAATGCACATGGGACCATAAATCCAATGTTCTGACACTTCACGAGGGCTGCCTAAGGTACTGGCACCTGTCTCACCTGTCTCAGAGTGCTGACGGGACCTAGCATACTCTAGATGTCTGGAAGCCACAAAAATAACAACAACAAAAAGACTTGGGTGGCTTGCTGCTGAACAGCAAAGGCCAGTACACTTCACCAGCTTCTTACTCAGTGGGAAAAGCTGAAGGAGTTAGTAACTAGTGGATGAAAGTCACAAGAAATGCTAAAGGGAGTTCTTCAAGAACAAATGAAAAGATGCTAAAGAGCAACATAAAAGCATATGAAAGCATAAAGCTCCTTGGTAAAGGTAAAGGTATAGAAAAATAAGGAATACTGTAATAATGTACCAATGGTGGGAAAACCACTTTTAATTCTGGTGTAGAAATCCTATAAACCAAATGTTTATGCCCCCATAATTTATATACTGAATGCTAATCCCAATGTGATAGTATTTGGAGGTGAGCATATGGGAGGTGATTAGGTCATGGGAGCAGAGCCTTCATGAGTGGGATTAGTGCTCTTATAAAAGGGACTCCAGAGAGCTCCCTCTCCCTTTCCCCCATGTGAGGACACAGCAAGAGATGACTATTTGTGAACTAGGAAGTGGGCTCTCTCTGGTCACTGGATCTGCCAGCGCCTTGATCTTGGGTTTTCCAGACTTGAGAAATAAATTTCTGCTGTTCACAAGCCATCCAGTCTACAGTGTTCTGTGATAGCAGCCAGAGCTAAGACAGAAATTGGTACTGAGAAGTGGGAGTACTGTTATAGCACATACCTAAAAATGTGGAAGTGGCTTTGAAACTGGGTAATGGGTGGAGGCTGGAAGAATTCTGAGGTACATACGATAAAAAGGCTACATTTCTATGAATGACTTTTAAAGGTAATTATGGTGAGGGCTAAGACAGAAGAGAGTAGAGCTATAGAGAAAGCCTTAACATTCTTAGAGAATACTTAAGTGGTCATAAGCAGAATATTGGTAGAAATATGGACAGCGAAGAACATTCTGATGAGATTTCAGACAGAATGAGAAATGTGCTATTGGAAAATGGAGGAAAGGTGATCCTTGTTATATAGTGGCAATGAATATGGCAGAATTGTGTTTATATTCTAGTATTTTGAGGAAGGTAGAACCTGTGAGTGATGAAATTGGATATTTAACTGAAGCTATTTCTAAGCAAAGTGATGAAAATGTGGCGTTGGTCCTGCTGAGCTGAGAGCCAATGTAAGATCAGCTTAGCTCCTACATTATACTATGATTATAGTAAAATGAGAAAAAAGAAAAATGGCTTAAAGACAAAATTGTTAAGTAAAAAGGAAAGAGAATTTAAGGATTTTGAAAAACCCCAGCCTATCCATATATCAAAAAAATAAGAACACTAAGAATGTGGCCGATTGAATATTTGATAACAAGGTTGGTATAGATTAGTTATCTCAACAGAAACCAGGTGTTATTCTTTAAGACAAAGGAAGAACAGCCCTGAAGGTGATACAGAGATTATCAGGGCTGCCACTCCCATCCCAGGTTACTGTACATGGGCCAGGGAGGACATGGCTGCCTGCACCTAAATTTCAAAGTATGGGACCACCTGGGGCCTCCAGGCCATGACTTCACCTTGGGTGAGCCAAGGGCACTAAACCCCAGATAGATCTGCAGGGCCCAAGCAAAGAGCCACTGCAGCAGTGGAGCCCAGGCAATGAGCCACCATGGGAGGGTGGTGATATTGCCACCATAGCGGACAGAACAGGCAGAGTGTCATGCCTAAGGGGATTATTCCTGAGCCCTAAAATTTAACAAAGTTTGCCCCACTAAGATTTGGACTGACTTGAGACATGGTCTCTTATCTGATAAGGGAAACCCCCCATCTATTACTTGGTGCATCAGGCACCAGAGACCCCCACCACTCAAGGAAGACCCACATCAGCATAATACTAACCTGTTACCTGGCCCATCAACTAGTCTATTGCCTGGCATCAGCATAACATTAAATCTATTGCCTGGTGCATCAACATAATATTAACCTATTACATGACACATCAACTAACCTACCTGATACCCCACCCCTCGGACCACCCCAACTTAATAAAACTGGGAAAAATCAGGTAGATGGTGCTCAGAATTTGGTGGCGAGGCCCCTCTGAGCCCGTAGGGGGATAAACTTTGATTCTCCGACTCTCCATGTGCCACTCGGTTTGTCCTAGGGACCACCCGCTGTAACACTTGCTGTAACACATCCTTCTTTCCTATTTCTCCCTTTTGGAATGGACATGTCTATCCTAAACCTGCCCCACACTGTTTTCTGAAAGCATGTAACTTGTTTGGTTTCAGAAGTTCACAGCTGGAGAGAAATTTTGCCTCAGGATGAATCATACCTCTGGTCTCACTCATTACTGATTTAGATGATATTTAGACAAAACTTTGGACTTTAGAGTTGATGCTAAAATGAGTTAAGAATGTTGGGGTACTGGCATAGAATGAATGCATTTTGCATGTGAGAAGGACACAAATTTAGGGGTCCAGGAGTAAAATGTTAAAGTCTGAATATTTATGTCTCCCCTAACTAAATTCATATGTTGAAATTTTTCTCCCCAGTGTGATGTTATGAGGAAGCGGGGTCTTTGGGAGGTGATTAAGTGATGAGGGAAGAGCCTTCACGAATGGGATTGGTACCTTTAAAAAAGAGACCCCAGAAAGCTCTCTTGCCCTTTTCAGCCATGTGAGGACACAGTGGGAGGACAGCTAATTATGAATCAAGAAGAGAGCCCTCACCATGCACCAAAACTGCTGGTGCCTTCTTGGACTATCAAACTTTCAGAACTATGAGAATTTAATTTTTTTTAAGCCACTCATCTATGGTATTTTTGTTACAGCAGCCCAGAATGACTAAGAAAACGCAGAGATGATCTTTTTCACAGATGATTCACAACAGGAGATATTTGCTAGGAAGGCTGGCATATATGCTACATCTGTTTTTATATTTTTATATAGCAAATCAGTCATTTAAGAACTAGTGCAAACTGACAGTCACATTGAATTTTTGGGAAATAAGCATGCTAATTTTTTTCTGTTGCAATATATGTTCATTTTAGAAAATTTAGGGGAACAAATCTGTTCCTAGTGCTCAGGGAATGTCAGCAAAAATGACCTTCATTTGGGCAATTTTATTGGCTAATTTCCTTTCCTTGGACATGTTTGGAAACCCTAAGATTATCAAAGTAAATTAAATACATCTATATTTAATTAAAGGTTTGCATGAAGAGGCACATCATTTTGGTCTGATGTCTTCAAACTCACATTGTCTTTTATTTTGGACTTCACCATCATAGAAAAAACTCACATTGTCAACAGTGAGAGTCAGGCCCTTTGAGCTTATTTCTGATAAAGTTCAGAATAAAGTTTAGCATGCTTCATCACTCTTAAATTGCCAGGTTTCTTCCTACCTTATTTCCTTTATTTCTTTTAAGGAAAAGAAAACTTTTCCAAAAGGGTGTGGTGCTAAAATGCATTTTAATAGTGTTAACCAATTTCCTAATGAGCTCAAATTATAAAATAATGTAAGAATCATATATCTTATGAATAAAAACATGTTTACATTACAAAACCAAAAAAAAATATGTAGATCCGTTTGTTAAATGTAAGGCAAGTGGGGTGTAGTAAGCCGAAAGGTCCAACAACCTTCATCCCACTGAGCATTCACCTTTACAAAGGGCTCTGTTGGGGACTCTGATACTCATGTAAAATATTAATAACTTCTTGAGTGATTCTCTGCCACTCACAAATAAAATAAGATGTTCTCTTTGTCTATACCTCTTTAATAAGGAGATAAAGTAGCAGTTACAGGTAGAAAATTCAACTGCTTATCTTTCCCCTCCTGCTCATACCAGCAAAATTGAAATTAGTAGCCCCTCCCACATTCATTTCTCACCTTCTGCCCAGATGAAGCCTGCATAGAGTGCTGAGCACGATATTCCGGAAGGAGCAGCTAAACTATAAATGCCCACAAGCAAGTTTTCTTTTGTCCTTCACCCTTAGTTTATTATTTGTTTGCTTTCCTAGTACTCTCGAATATGTCTTCTTTAACCATATATATTTGATTGTGTATTAACTTTGTTCCTTTTTAAATGTCTAGCATTCATTATAATATCTAGATGTCACCTTCTGAAATTTAAAAAAATTATTATTAAGTGAATATTGTTGATAATTATAAGCAGTTTGTCCAAGACACTGATACCTATACTTGAAAAAAAAATACAGCATTTATGCACATGCTACACTTTTTAGGTTAAAGTTTCTACTGAGAAGTCTGCTGCCAGATGTATTGGAGTGCCTTTAAATATTTTTTTCTTTTTTCTTGCTTCCTTTAGGACCTTTTATTTGTGGATAACCTTTATGAGCTAGATTATTAAAGGACTGAGGTAATCCTGTTTGGGTTAAATCTGCTTGGTGTTCCATTACCTTCTTCTACCCTAGGTTTGGAAAGTTCTCTGTTATTATTTCTTGGAATAACCTTTCTACCTCAATATCTCTCTCTTGCTCTCTCTCTCTCTGTCTCTCTCTCGCTCTCTGTCTACTACCTCTTTTAAGGCCAATGACTCTTAGATTTACCCCTTTGTGGCTATTTTCTAGATCTTGCAAGTGTTATTAACTATTTTTTATTCTTTTTTTTTCTTCTAACAGTGTATTTTCAAATAGTCTGTCTTTAAGTTCACTTATTCTTTATTCTGCTTGACCCAATTCTGCTGTTGAGAAACTCTAATATATTTTTCTGTTTGTCAATTGAATTTTTCAGCTCCAGAATTTCTGCTTGATTTTTTTTTATTATTATTTTAATGTCATTGTCAATTTTTTCTTGTAGGCTTATGAATTCCTTCTAGGTGTTGTCTTGAACTTCACTGAGATTTTTCAGAATAGCTATTTTGAATTCTTTGTCTCAAAGGTCACATATCTCCTGCACTCTGGGATTGGTCACTGGTGCCTTATTTACTTTGTTTGGTGAGGTCATGTTTGCCTGGATGTTCTTGATGCTCGTGGAAGTTCATCAATGTCTGAACATTGAAGAGTTAGATATTTATTCTAATCTTCATAGTCTGGGCTTATTTGAGCCCATCCTTCTTAAGAAACCTTTCCAGGTATTCAAAGGGAATTGGGTGTTATAACATAAGTCTTTGGTTACTGTAGCCATATCAGCACTGGGCACACCCCAAGACCAGTAATGCTGTGATTTTGGTAGACCTCTGAATTGGATTAGATATAGGAGAATTCCCTGGATTACCAGGCAAAATCTCTCACTCTCTTTCTTTGCTTTCTATGCTGGGTTTCTGGAGTTGGGGGAGGAGTGATGCGGCTATTCCCTCATAACCACCATAGGGGGGACTGTGCCAGGTCATACCTTAAGCCAGCTCAGTCTCACCCAAGCTTGTGGTGACTGTTGCCTGACTATCTCTAATGTTTATCCAAAGCCCAAGGACTCTTTAGTCAGCAAGTAGTGAATCCTGCCAGGACTGGGCCCTACTCTTCAAGACAGCATGTTTCCCTCTGGCCTAGGGTTGGTCTGGAAATGCCACTGAGGAACTAAGGTCTGGAATCAGGGGCTTCACAAAGTCTGCATAGTACTTTATTTTATTGTATCTGAACTGGTACCCAAGTTGCAAGACAAATTCCTTTGTACTCTTCCCTTTCTTTTCTCCAAATATAAGAAGGCTATCCCTGAGTTACACTGCCTTGTGTTGGAGGTGGGAAGGTGAGACTATCACTCACTTGGCTGCTGTTGCTGGTGTCTCACTGTATCACATGCACCCCAAGTCCACTGGCTCTAAGCCAGCACAGTTTTAGGATTTGTCCAAGGACTGCAGACTTTGTGGCCTGATTGCCTTTCAAATTTATTCTAAACCTCAGGCCACTTTTACCAGCTAGTGGTGCAGTTAGCCAGAACTCAAGTTTCTACTACTGAGGTGGGAGCTGGTAGAATTCTGCCCTGTGCTGTGTTCCTTTGTGACAGGGCAGCCCTGAGTTCCAATGCAAAAATTCCATGATCACTTCACTCTGCCTCCTTAGGGCACACAACTTCTCTCTCCTCTTGGTACTGCTGCTGGGGCATGTGGGAGGAGGTGGTGGAAGCAACGCAAGACTGTCTTTCCTGTCCTCTTCCATGCCTCTTTCCTTGATATAATTTTAAAAACAGGTACTGTGGTCCCTCACCTGATTTTTGGTTCTTCTGAATGTGCTTTCTTGTGTGGGTAGTTATTGAATTTGGTGTTCCTGTGGAAAAACACAGGAAAAACACTTTCCTGTGGAAAAACACCATTGAATTTGGTGTTCCTGTGGAAAAACAATCTCTGGAGGGTTTTATTCAGCCATCTTGCTCTGCTCCATTCTCTTTATTTTTATATGTATGTATATTGTCCTTTGTCTAACTAGGAAACAGAAACCACACAGTAAATTTAGAGTAGTTTAATACTAAATAATTATTAAACTATGATAGGAGAGTACCTGTGAAGATATTAAAGAAACTTTAAAGGTAACCCTAGGGGCTGAGGAAGAGTATCAAAGGAAGAACAAAATGAGAACATGGAACCCTCTCCAAGACTGGGTTCACATCTTCTTGGAGAAGGTGTGGTTGAAGCTCATGGAATTACAGAAAAGTTTGTTAGATTGTCTTGGGCAGAGCTAGTGTGCAGTCATCAGACAAGAAGGAACTAAACCTCCAGGGTGCAGGCAAAAACAGCTGTGAGGCAGTGGACACAGAGGAAGTCTGGGTGCTGCTGTGGGTGCAAGGCCTGGAAGATTCAGTGTCAATGTGTTCTGAACAGCATGAGAAGCCTTGGGAAGGTGGTCACAGGGCTTGAGCTGGGCCTGTGAGGTCACCAAGGGACTGTTCCCTCTGGGTGTGTGGCTGACAGGGCACCACTGAATCTTCTCACACACCTGCACTGCAGACAGACCATGCAGTAGGAGCCAGAGAGGGTGGGAAATCCAAAGCAGAGCAGCAAACACTGGGAAGAAAAGCCCTTTCCTTCTACAATGTGACTCTAGTGCCCTCTGTTGACAAAGCTTAACATCAGGCTGTGCTTAGAGAGAGATGCTTAAAGCAACCAGTCCATCACTACAGAGCAGGTACTGAGGGGCGAATTTGGAACTAAGAGGCAATAAATTGAAATTGGCACAGTGTATTCTCTGTGTTCCTGATTGGGGTCTGATTGATAAAATCCTCAAATTTAGTACCTTCATTTTATAATTTTATCTTGTCCCATAATCTCTTCCCCTTGTCTAGTTTTTTAAAATTCAGAATTTTAGCATCATTCTTGATGGCTTATTTTTCTTCATGCCTTTGTCTTGATTTAACATCTGTCTTGAATGGATCATCTACTTCATATCTTCTCACCATCACACTAATTCATACCTTTATCATCTAGCTCATGGAATACTGTATTAATTCTTTAAATAAGAAATGATTAAGTGCTTGTAATTTACCAAGAACTGTGCTTGGCATTTGGGTTAGGCAGACATGATTTTTTTTTATGTAGCTTAAACTTTAGTTTAGAGGGTACATAAGAACACTAATAGGTATATAATTACACACATAATAAATGGCCCTGAAATAATGATGATGATCATGATGGTAGTAATAGATACCTTATATGAGAAATAGTTAAACAACCTGAGACCAAGAGGTTATGGCCTGAGGAACTAATTCTTTAGCTGAATATGATGGCTGAATATAGAATAATTAGGTAAAGGGGTGATAAAGAGAATTTCAAATGGAGGACATGTAATGTATAAAGGTAGGAACATAAATTATTGAAGGATCTTCAAGGAGGCCAGTCCATGTGCGTGGAATAGAGAAACAGCAATGCAAAACAGCTTAGATGAGATTCAAGAGGGAGCCAACTCTTGGAGCATGAGAAGACTTGAAAAAAATGTTAAAGATTTGGATATTTTTCCCAAGAACAATGGCAAATAATTCCAGTAAATTAAGTTTCTCTTTCATATGTCTCTTCTGCCATGCTTCCAATCTGAATTCTATATACTTTTTCCAGCTTTCCTATTCTTCCCTAATAATCTTTTAATGTTACTCCTCATCTCTTTTTACATATTCTACAAATATACCTATTCTCCCTTGCCTTTATTCCAACCCCAATGGGTAGCCAGACTCCATAATGGCCCTCCCTACTCTTTGCCCTGTGTGGTTGAATAAGGCTAACTTTCATAACTTAGATTGTGAAAGTGATGGTGTGCTTTGTGGCATCATCCTTTGCTCACTCTCTTTCCCTCAGATCCCTCTCTTTGGAGGAGGCCAGTTGCCATAATCGAGCACACTCAAGAAACCCTAAGGGGAAATCCATAAAGCAAAGAATTGAGGCCTCTTGTCAACAGACAATGAGAAATTGAAGCTTCTTGGCAATAGCCAACAGAAATGGAGGCTCATGCCAACAGCCATGTGAATTAATCATCTAAGAAGTGCATCCTCCTGTCCCAGTAAAATCACAAAGTGATTGAAGTGCTGGCCAACATCTCATATACAACTTTACAAGAAACTCTGAATCAGAACAAACCAGCTAAGACACCCTCAAGTTCTAGATAATTAATACACCTTTATTAATTACTGTTACCCAATCAAAATTCTCAGACTGCTGTAGTAGTAAATCTGAACTGCTCTACCAATTAAAATATCAGAAAGACGAGTTCCAAGAAGCCACCCATGTTCATTTTGTTTCTAATATTCTCTATGTTACTGATATCTGGTAGGAGATTCCATATGATACCTTGGTATTTAGGGGATCTCACAGGTTTTAGATATTTATAGAGTCCCACCTATAAGTATGTATAAGACATAACAGTCACTTTTAATCAAATTACATATTACAGAAATGTTAGATCAAACATCACTTCCTCTGGGAAGTTTTCCCTGACTGCTCAGAAGGAGTTATATCTTCCTCCACTATATTTTCCCTAGCACTTTTTGCAAAGTTTTATCATATATTTATTAGAGTATGTTGTTACTGTTTTGTTTCTAAGACTTCTCATTCGCCTGTAAGATATTACTTCTTCCTAAAAGTATTGGAAAATGTAACAGATACAGAGAATCATTGGGCATGGATTTAAACATACTATTAGTATTATATCAGTTTATTAAGGGTCCCAACACTGTGAATGTGTACATATATATCTGAAATATACGTGAGATGAATTAGGGGGTCAATGTACAATTTATCTATTTCTCGACAAAAAATGCAAAGAAAATGAAGCATGCTAACCTACACAGCCCCACCTAAATTCACTTGATCAAAACCATAATGGCAGAGTTGCATAGTTGTGAGCAACCATATGGCTTGCAAACCCTAAGGAATTTATTATTAGACTCTTTACAATAACTTCTGTTGATCATTGATATCAAATAATTAAAAGAGTTGCAAACCACAAATGAAAGTGCAATATTAGGGTAAAAGTCAATAACATGAATTTATGATGCTGGCTCCTGTCTTCTAGGCTCATTATCAAACAAAGGCAGTCTAAAGTTTTTGTTTGTTTGTTTATTCTTCTGTGGGAGGGTGGGGGAGTTGAAAATGAGTGTCCTTGTGATCATTTGGAACTTTCTTGGTCCATGTAAAGTGTTCAGATTGTTTAGAATCAGTGAACTCCCCACTTTTAAAATAAATAAAAACTTTTT
>VBSM01000483.1:2480762-2514135 GCA_008086735.1 Cheirogaleus medius
TTTAACAATAACTGTTAAAAGGCTGAGTGAACATAGTTTTTTTTAATCAATCTAGTAACAACATATCCCACATTTTCTGTGAATGGAATCTATGTATATTTTATGACATAATTTTACTAAACTTCAGTGTTTTATTTTACAAAAAATATTCAGAAAAAAAGTCTTCTGAAAATATCATTTCAAGAGCAAAGATGAATTTTCTGATGTGATATAGGATAACTGTTTATATATGGTAATGGAGTGAAAGATTTACTTGTTAGTCACAGGAACATGTGTCTAGAAGTATAGTGTACATTGATATTCATTTTTTATATCAACAAATATACTAATTTCCTAGGTTGCATAGAAATCCTGAGAAACAAGGAAGACACTGAACAGTGTTTGATGAAAGAATTCCTATGGCCCTATGTTTCTCATCTGTAGATTCATTTATTAAGTATAGCAGTATGATTCAACGATCTCAGATCTGAGAAAAAAAATTGTTGAGAAATAAGCATCTTCTTTGTGGGAAAAATACGAGGACATTTAAAATCAAAAAAGCTTAGACTGATAGATTGCTACTTTTAAGGAATATAAATTTTCCTGGCCTCTCCCAGGCTCTAAAAATACAAATGTGGTAATTATCAGGATGTGCTTCCTGCTCTAAGCTTCAGACTTGTAAATGCAACTGCCTATTTCTAAAAGACATCTCTAAGCATATCCAAAACTAAATTTTTGATTCCTCTAAATTTCCTTCCTAAATCTGGTCTTCACCTAGTCTTCTATTTTACTATAAATTCTACCAGTATTTACTCAGTTGCTCAAATAAAGAAAAACAAAAAAGAAACTATTAATTACTTTTGATTTCTCCCATTGTGAAACATCCACATCTAATATGTCAGCATATCCAACTCTCCCAAACTCAGTACCATCTTCCTAGTCAACGTCATCATCTCTTCCTCAGAATGCTGAAAAATTAGACTCCCTCCTTGCCAACATTGTCCTCCCAGTCCACTGTTTACATAGGAAGCAGAGTAATCATTTTGAAATATGAAAGAAATCACATCACTATCCTGTTTAAAATGACTTTTTGTTGCTCTTATACCATAACCTATATTATTAACCATGGCTTATACCAAGTCTTGTATGATCTGACCACCTCTAACACTTTATCTTAATCTTATGCTACTCTACTCTCCCTAATTCTTACCTTCAGAAAGAAACTGGAAGACACCATGCATTTTTCTGTATCATAGCCTTTATGTCTTCTGAACTTTGTGTTTGGAATGCCCTACCACTAATCTTCAGATCTGCCCTAGGCTGACTCTTAAATTTTTAAATCTTATGCACTTGTAGAGTCTTCCCTGCTCATGCCCTCAGAGGCAGTGACCTGCTCACTGAGTTATTGTTCTCTTTTCTCTATCATATTTTATTGTTTAACTCCTTCATAGGACACAGCTTCCATTGCTAGTATTCGGTTGATCTTACATTAATTGCCTGTCTGTCTCACTAAATTGGAAGGTCCATCAGGGCAAGAACCATATCTATTTTCTTCACCTTTATATCCTCAATGCTTTGCACAGTACCTTGGATATAAAACATTCAAATATATTAGATGATTGAATAAATATGAATTTGGCTCCAGATTTCATTTGTCCTTCATTAATGTGATGTATAACACAGAGCCTTACATACATTCATCTTGTTATGGGGTGAAAGGAATTTTTACATGAGAAAAATGCTTCCATCTTATTTTAAATACATTTACTTCTACACACAAACAATTGAATGCATTTAGCAATTTCTCAAAATGTTGTGCTACTAGAGTTCCTCATTCACGTTCATGGTAGGTAATCATGCGAGTTACTGTCTTAGTTTCCAAGAGGTTTCAAGGCAAAATCTTCAGCAATTGTCTTTTCTTCTTCTTCTTGGGTAAAATTCTGCTTTTTGACATTTCTGAAAAGCCAAAGGTACTGATTTTATTTTGACTGTCATTTGTTTAGTAGTTGAAATGGTTAAAATTAAAAGAGAATTTTGTATTTGTTTGTATTAAAATTGTGGAAAGTACGTGTTTAAAACCACAGTACTCTAGAAATTATTTTGAAACAGTACCAGTTAGCATTTTCTTCAATGTGTAGCCTAGTCCAAATGAAAAATATAGGGTTTAATATAGATAACACTGCCATAACTTTCCTCTTACTGCATGCTAGAAACTTTTCTAGGCATTTCATATACATCAAGTTATTAAATGTACCTACCTACATTATAAGATAGGTACTACTATTATCCTCATTTTCAGGTGAGAGAAATGAGTTACATAAAGGATGAGAAACTTATCTAACATAAAAGTTAGTAAAATACAAAGCAGAAATTCAAACCCAGGACATGTGTCCTGCAGAACACAAGCTCCCAACCACTACACTATATTGCCTTTCAAATACATTTCAATCGATTTTACAGAGTTGTCCAGGATGAGCTCCAATAAAATCAATAAAATGACAATTCATAGCATCACAAGTCAAGTGAGTCTTGCAAGAATAGGAAAATTTTTCCCAGGAAAAGATTACTAGGAAATTAATTAACAAAGTAAGGAACTATTGAGATATCTAAAAACAAACAAGAACAAAACAAAGCCAAAGCACTACAATTATATAATTTCCTAGATGGAAAATGGGCCTCTAAATAGTTATATTTTGTTGATCTGTGTTACCAGTAACTATTTGAATTCGTTAGCACCTTTAAAAATATTTAAGTGGCAATTTGCTAAGCTCTTTTTAAGTCAATCTTTACACATGAAGGTTTGCAATTGAGAAAACAAAGAAAACGCAATTTTAGCAGAGAAAGAAAATAGTATGATTTTTCGACTTCATCATGGAAAGAGAGTGTATGGATCATCAGCAGGCACTTCATTTTCCTGTAACTAAACTATATCCACACTTGTAATACCATAGTCAAATGTGAAAGGAAAAGTTCTGTATGTGCTTATCTCTCTATGTGTCTTTAATATACTAGTTGGTCGGTGCTGATATTTTAGTTTAAACTACCAAACTAAGTAAAGACATTTCCAGAGAAAGCTTTCTATTCCAAACTTATCCTCTCCAAAAAAATGCTTAGCTATAGCTCTTTTGGAGATATCTTTTGTTAAGTTGAGGAATTTTCTATCTAAGATTAATTTATCAGAGTTTTATCAGGAATGGATGTTGGATTTAATCAATTGTTTTTCTGCTTCTATTGAGACAACCATATGATTTTGCATTCTTTCTCTTACAATGTAAAAGATTATGCAGACTGATATTCAGAGATTAAACCAACCTTGACTTCCTGGATAACTCCAATTAATTATATTGTACAATTGACCCTACAACAACATGGAGTTCACCTGTGCAGCTCCACTAATATGTGGCTATTTTTCAACCAAATGCAGATGGAAAATACAGTATACCCAGGATGCAAAACATGTCTATAGGGAGGGATGATTTTTTGTATACCTGGGTTCCACAGGGCACACTATAGGACTTGGGTATGTACAGATTTTGGTATATGGAGAGGGTCCTGGAACTAATCCCTGTGTATTCTGAGGGATGACTATATTTTATTTATATATATTATATATTATATATATAATATATTATAATATAATATATATTATATATATTTATATATTATATATTTATAAATAAAATATATATTTTATAAAATATATAAACATTTATATTTATAAATAAAATATACATTTTAAAATACATATATTTAAAATATATATTATTTATATCATATATCATATATTATATCATATATTATATCATATATCATATATTATATCATATATAATGTATAATGTAAAATATATATGTTTTATAAACATATATTTATATGTGTATATATAATTTTTAATTATTATGGGTATTTAGTATGTAGGGTATATGTGATGTTTTGACACAGACATACAATATGAATTAATCAAATCATGGTAATTGGGATATGTGTCACCTCAAGCATTTATCATTTCTTTGTGTTAGGAACATTCCAATTCTACTCTTTTAGTTATTTTTAAGTATATCTTTATTGTGTTTTTTTTTAATTTCAGCATCTTACAGGGGTACAAATGTTTAGGTTACATATATTGCCTTTGCCCCGTCCAAGTCAGAGCTTCAAGAATGTCCATCCCCCACACCGTGCACACCACACCTATTAGGTGGGAATATACCCATCCCCACCTCCCCCTCACACCTACCTGACGCCTGCTATTAATTATTGAATTTGGTTTGCTAAAATTTTGTTAAGAATTCTGTCTATCTTCACAAGAAATATTTATTTGTATTCTTTTTTATGTCTTTGATTTAGACTAATAACAACCCCATAAATTTGTTGGAGAGTATTCCCTCTTCTTCAGTTTTCTAGAAGAATTTTTGTAGAATTGGTACTATTTATTCCTTAAATGGTTGATAGGGTTCACAAAGGGAATTCATCTAAGACTGGAGTGTTTTTGTTTGTGTCAGACTTTCTTTAAACTAAATTCAGTGTCATTAATAGACATGAGGCTATTGAAATAATCTATTTTTTATCAGTAAGTGTGATAGATTGTGCCTTTAAATTAATTTGTCTATTTCCTCTAAGATAGCAAGTTTACTGGCATAAAGTTTCTTATGATAATCCCTTATCATCTTCTTAATATCTGTAGAATCTATAATAATGTCACTTCTTTCATTCCTGATAATGATATTCATATCTCCTCTTTATTTATTTTTTGAACAATATGTATAGAGGCTTATAAATATTATTGATTTTCTCAAAGGACCATCTTAGGGTCTTTAAGGGTCTTTATTTTCTTTATTTTTCTCTGTTTTCTAATTTGTTAATTTCTGCTCTTATGTTTGCTATTCCCTTTATTTCCCTTACATTAGGTTTAACATTTTCTCTTTTATTTCAATATTTTAAACTTTGATTGTTATATAATACATATATATATATTTTTTCAGAGTACAGGTGATAATACTTCATATAATTTGTAAAGAAAAAAAATCAAGGTAATTGGGATATTCATCACCTTAAATATTTATCTTTTTGGTATGGTAGAAACATTTGAATTTTTCTTTTCTAGCTATTTAAAAATATATAATAGATTATTATAAACTGTAGTCACCCTACTGATCTATCAAATGCAAGGTCTTATTTCTTCTATCAAACTGTATATTTGTACCCATTCATCAACCTCTCTTCATCACCTCCTCCCTCATACCCTTCCTGGCTTCAAGTAGCCACTATTCTTCTCTTTATCTTTGTAAGATCCACTTTTGTAGCTGCTGCATATGAGTGAGAACATGCAATATTTGTCTTTCTGTGCTTGGCTCATTTATGACCTCCAGTTCTATCCATGTTGCAGTAAATGGCAGAATTTCATTAATTTTTATGGCTGAATAATATCCCATTGTTTGTATGCACTACATTTTCCTTTTTTATTCCTCCATTCATGGGCTCTTAGATTAAATCTATATTTTGGCTTTTGAGAATAGCGCTGCCATTAACATGGGAGTGCAGATATCTCTTTGATACACTGATTTTCTTTCTTTTGGGTATATACCCAGTAGTAGAATTGCTGGGTCTCATGGTAGTTCTATTTTTAATTTTTTAAGAAAACTCTATATACTTTTCCATAATGGCTGTACTAATTTATTTCAATATAAATATGTGACTTTGTTTTTAATACCTCAAGAACAAAAACATTAAAAATAAACTTTGGAAGAATACTTTGTCAACACTTAGCATAGTAATCACACTAACAATAATTACTCTGGCCCAATATTTGAACATCAAAAATGAGTTATTACAAACTATACAATTTTTCTTTTTGAGAAAATAGGTTACATTGGAAATATTGAAAGGCACATAACATATGGCTTCTGGTCTTCAATAAAACATTTAATACATTTTCAAGTTATCCTGTGTGTATGTGTGTATGTGTATGTGTGGGAAAGAGATATAGGTGGAATGATGATAGATTTGGTAGATCTAAAAGTCTTGAACAATTGTATCCCCAAAAGTTGACTTGCTTAGTAGATCAATGTTTAATTTGGAAAGAAATCTGGGCTCTGTTGTGTACATTTTCCTATTCAATGATATATAAGCATGTTGAATAAAAGCAAAACTTGTAGCTTTTAGCTTTTAGCTACAAGGAATATAAGACATGCTAGATGTGTGGGTCATTTTCCTACCAGCTCAATTATGCCTTTTTCCCACTTTAGTCTGCATACAGGTAAATGGGCATGCTTGTTGTGAAAAAGCCAAAACAAAACAAAACAAAACTTTACAAAATAGTGTTTCATGCTGGGAAGAAGGAGTGGAGCTAAAACACTTTCTGTTTTCTATGCTGTTCATTATTGGAAAAGAAAATCTTGCACAGAAGCTTCCAGAACTTTTCTTATGTATCATTGGTCATAAAAGAGTCATATGCTATTCCTAGATCATGAACTGTCAAATGAGAAGATTGATATGGTTTGTTTAGATAATTATACCTTGGGCTGGGCCAGGTGACTAACCAAAAGAAAAAATGGAATTCTGCTAGAATAAAAGCGACATTGGCTGTTTCATAAGCAAGCAACCGTATCTGCCCAAAATATTCTGATGGTATAAAAACAGCAGGAATAGCTACTATTTTAGATATATTCAAATCAGGATTTAAAAATCTCCCAAAAGCCTGAAATAATGGGTTGAAATTTAAGAAAAAGGAAATATATAAAATATTGCAGAACATTTTATATTTCACCGTTTGTGAATACACATTTGGTTGCCTGAAAAGACAATAAGTAACTTGTTTAGCACAAGCAAAATTGGAGAAACTCTAAATATTTATTTATTCACTCATTTATTTATTAAATGTTACTCAAATGCCTAATCTATATTGGATTCTGTCCTATATATTGAGGTTATAGCTACAAAGAAAAAGAAAAAAGTGAACAAACAAATTCTGGACTCTCTTAGAGCTTATACTACAGTAGAGAAGAGAGATACAAATAAAACATAATGAATTTTATGGTGATAGGTTCTATAAAGATGAATAAAGAAGAATAAGTGATAGATAATTCCAGGGGTGCTATTAGGTAGGGGTGGGAATCAAAGAAGCATTCTCTTATCAGATAATGTGAACAGATACCCAAATGGTATAAGAATATAAATCATGTGCTAGGTGGGTTCTATGTTTTGAATGTTTATCGCCTCCAAACTTCATGTTGAATTTTAAGTGCCATTTTAATAATATTAAGAGGTGAGGTCTTTAAACAGTGATTAGGCCGTGAGGGCTCTGTCCTCAGTAGCAGACTTAATGCTTTTAGAAAAGGGCTTTTGGGAAGGAGTTCTCTCTTGAGCACTCTTGCTCTCTTTTGCTCTACCACCTTTCACCATGAAATGATGCAATACAAAGGCCCTTACCAGAATCCAGAGCCATGCTCTTGAACTTCGCAGCCTCCAGAACTGTGAGTCAAATAAATTGCTGTTCATTATAAATTATCCAGTCTTTGGTATGATGTTATAGCAAAATAAAATAGACTAAGATGATGGAGAAATAGCATTCCTGTCTAAAAGAACTGAGGAATGTGCTTAATATGTTTTAAAAAAAAACCCAGCAAAATGAGCTAAAGGAAACATAGTAAGAAAGTAGAAGTCAGCAAGGAAGCCTAAGTGTAAGTATGAAAAGGTTTGTAGTATATAATAAGATAGATTTTTCTTTATGTAGCTAACTGATCATCTCTCTCAGTGAAGAAAGACAATTAATGAATACCATTCCCTTAAACAGTATTGCAAAGGGAATGAATTCATTAACTTGCTGGATAACTAAATCATATAATCATTAAATTCTTTCTAATCCCTGACACTCTATGTCTTAGTGGCCCCTTTATGGAGCCCAAATATGCAAACTTGCTTACCAATTGTAGATTTTTATTAGATCTGCAATGGCTTTCAATAGTCAGTGCTATGATTTGAATGTTTATGTCCCCTTAATATTCATATGTTGAAACCTAATCTCCAACGTAATGGTATTAGAAGATGGGGCCTCTGGGAGTAGATTAGGTCATGAGGGCAGAACTCTCACAAATGGGATTAATGCCCTTGTAAAAGAGACCCCAGAGAACTGCCTTGCCTCTTCCCATGTGTGAGGACACAGCTAGAAGAAACCCTTATGAACCAGAAAGCATGTTCTCACCAGACATCAAATCTACTAGAGCTTTGATCTTGGACTTTCTAGCCTCCAGCACTGTAAGCAATAAATATCTGTTCTTTATCAGTTGTACAGGTCATGGTATTTTGTTTTAGCAGCCTAAGTGAACTAAGACAGTCAGCATTACAGCATTCAATACAGTGTGTATGGTTTAGAACCTATAATTTCTAATTTATAAATCAAGGGACTTTGGACCAACTTAAGATGATTAAAACATGCAATTTTAATAATTAACATCTATGAATTCATTTTAGCCGAAAAGAAAACAAAAATTAGGTTTAAATTTACATTTTTTAAGTGTGTCTCTTCATTCTCTCTGCTGCATTTGTTGCTAAGTACCCCTGGCAACACAATGAACTGTGAAGCTCAGCATGAAAATTGCTGTAAACAGAACAAGGATAGGAAAGTTACTAAAGAGAAGATTCTACAGTTGCAAAACACCTCTTAGCTTTCCTCCTACACTAGGCTGTTCATAGCTGGCTACAGAGGGTCACAGCATCCAAAGTCCTCTAGGAAGAAGTCTGGCTGCAGCTTTTTTGAGGTTGCCAGCAATTAGAAACATTCTCCTCTCATAGAAAAATCATTACTGGGATTCATCACACTGAAAATACCAAGCACTTAGAATCAGCCATTACAGTTAAATGATGCTCATTCAGGTCGAAGACCATAAATTGACTCTAACTTTTTTTTTCTTTTACCATACAAGAACTGGCTTTATGACTCTAACTTTTTCAAGTAATATTATTGTGATGGCTAACATTTATAGAGACTTGGATTTACCAGGAAATATATAGATATATAATTATTAATATTTAGTTCTCATAAGAATCTCAAAAGGTAAGCATTACTATCCTATCATAAAGATGAAAAAACAGTCTATGGCAGTTTAAATAAATCATGTAAAATTACAAAGCTACTGATTGGCAAAGACAATATTAGAATACAGATCCTACCTGTTATTTCCCCTATAGCGGAGTTTTTTAGAATATAATGTGCATATAAATCATCTGAGGATCTTGTTAAAATGCAGACTCTGTTGATCATATAATGAATATATAATAGCAAAAGTTATCAATATTACAATAATATTTTAAATGATTTAATATTATGCTAGTCATGGCAATACTTACATAATTTAAAATAATATTGTGTAAGGTGGGAAAATATTAATGCCATAGTAAATGTATATAGCTCCTGTGAATTTGAGTGTTTGTAAGGACTATAATCTTTCAATTATATTAGACACAAAAACACAATAAAATTTATATTTTATTTTTTTTGGTTAATAGAAAAGTATATTCTGTTTAGTTAACACTAAGCGATTCAGCCCTTAAGTCTCATTATGAAATAAAAATAGGAGCGGTATAAATTTACTAATGAAAGCTACAATCAGCTAGCAGCCTGTGTTAATCTAAATTTGAATTACATCTGATCAGGAGATTTTCATATTATTTTCCTCCATGAATTTGCTCATGGGCCATATTATAGGCAGTTTTCTAATGCATCTCTAAAACACATTTTATTTAACTATTATGTTTATTAACTAAATATAAACTATATTTATTTTCAAATATGTGTTTTTTTGTTTTAAACCATAATATATCTCTCCAAATATTATCTTACAATATATAAACATTTTTTAATACTATAAGAAATATACAAAACTTGAAAACCAAAAGCATATCACACTAGAGCATTGCTTAAAGAGATCACCCAAAAACATTTTTAGGAGAATTTCTATGTGACATTTCTACTGTATTGTTTGCTTAGAGACAAGACACTCGATATTATGTTAACATGTAAATTTCTGTCCAGTAGAAAAATTGACCCTGAAGGTTATGCTTTTATCATCTTAAAAGATATTAAACTATTTTTGTATTTAACTAGAGATTTTATTCTAACATTTCTTTTTTTATTATTCCTAGAAATAGCCAGCTCCTCAAAATGATTGTTTTACCATTTTACTCACATTCTCATTAATTAACTAGTTTCATAAAATCTTTAATACATGTCTCTTCACTATTTGTATGTGAGTCATGTTTTTAACTTTTTGAAAATTAAACATGGATGGTTTTAGAGGTTATTCACAAGATACCCAGGGACTCCTCTGCCAGAGATCATTAAACTACATTATTAGAGACGTGCAATTCATCCTTCTTCAGGTTGAAGCTTATCTTTCCTTGGTTTTCAGAATCTCAGGTGGTACTAGAACTTTACCTTTGTGGACTATCTGCTTTCTAGGGTTTTCTTTTTTTTTTCTTTATCTCCTCTGAATTTTTTTGTTGTAGTTCTTGGCCAAGTTTGTTAATCTGTCTGTGCATTATTTAACTCATAGTGTGAGTTCTCTCTTTACAACCAGAGACAAGGACTGGAAGACCATTAGGATGGCCTCAAACAGTTTAGGGAACACCCTGTGCATATAAATGTAAGTTGGTTTGTGTGTCAGTAATTAAAAATCTCCACAGGATTATGGGAAACTATTCTGTCAAGTGAGAGACTGCAGAAAATCTGGTTTCTTAGCTATCTTTTAAGTGTTCATTTTGCTATGTGTGAGTTCAAATCAATTATAATACTATGTTTGAACAATAAAAAATAAAACAGACTTCTGAAATTTAAATTTGTATTTCTTTTTTATTCTTGACCTGTAGCTGAGGTTGTAGAATTGAAGTGTAAAGCTATGTGTCTACAATTGAGAAAGGCCTTTACCTCTCCGTGTGTGAATTTAAAATATTTCCTTATCTCTAGGGGATATTAATATATCAGATTATAAAAACCTTCCAATTAAAGGATCTCTGTTTTAATTGGCTTTTAAAGAAAATTAAGCACTTATTCAAATTTAGCATTCTCAGAAAAAATAACAAAATGAAACTTTTAATACTGTAAATCTCCTAGCCATTTAAGAGAAAAATTCTCACAAAAACTTCTGGCTAGAAACATTTTTCTATAAAAATTCAAGTTCATATGAACGTATGGTAAATCCTTAAACAAACAAAACTGGCTTAATAATTTTGATTTAAAAAGTGAATAAAGAGTTGTATATAATTTTCCTGACTCTATTAGCATGTGGTATAAAACAGGCATACATTTTATTTTATTTTTTAATAGGATTTGAGTTTATTAATTTTTGAAGAGCCTAGTTAATCTGAACAGCCTAAATGTCTTATACTGATTTATTGATCAGAATACAGCATTACTTCCACAAACTGTTTAGGATTGTGAAAATGTAAAACTAGTGGTCAATCAAACTGAATCATAATTGTGCCATTTTTACCTCAACAATAATTATTTTCTACAGTGTGTCAGCATAAAGTCCAAAATCTCTAGGTAACTAAATTAAATTGAGTTAATTAATGAATAATATTTAGAGACATGAATAAATTTTAAGTAAGAAAGACTACTGAAGGCTAGTTAGAGATTAGATAAGGTTCTGATTGTGAACATGTTTATCTTAACTTTAACAAGTCGCAGGAGTGAAGAAAATGGCTGCCAAGGGTTGTGTCATGTATGGTAGTGAGATTTGCTGGTCTGCTAAAGTGCTTGTGTGTATCAGACAGTACTCAATCCCCCATCTCCTAGCTTTCCCTGTAAATTAATAGTTGCTTAACAGTGATTTAGACTATTCTAGAAATAATAATAGTATAAAGCATAACTTTATGAAAGTAATGGATATGTTTCTGTCTATCAAGAGGAAAAAGAAGAGAATTTTTGTCTAAAAGTAAAGTGCCTGGCTATTCTAGAATGGGGGTGAGGGGGAAGATGGCAAAAGAAAATTTGAATCATAAAAGCTGTGGAATGATTTTAGAAATTTTATTTGTCTTAGATTATAATAACTATAATTAACATGTCTGAAAAGAAGCAATGGAATGTGTTAAAATTTTAGCAAATTTCTTTCAGTTTTGATGGACTAATCCAGATTTTTTAAAAATGGATTTGTGAGTCCCTATTGCCAGATATTAAATTAATGCAAAATTAGAAATTGGCTTTGTGTTCTGTTAAAATAAAATTGATTTTAAAGTATTTAATTTCCTTTTAACAATATCATTCTTTTTATTTAAATATGATGTTTTATTTGTATAAATGTGAGGTATAAGCGCAGAATGGTAGCCTGAGATACAGTAGAAGAAGAAATAATACGTAGGAATGAGTAAATTGATGAGGGAAATTCAGTTTGGTTATTTGGGGAACATCACTGAGTTGTCTTAATGTTCTGTTTTATCATGTATATGTTAGGAAGCCTCTCACTGACTGACTTCTAAGAATTCAGAAACTTTACAGATTCTCCTTACTTTATGTGGAATATAATTATTTGCAGAGATACAGTAAGAATCTATCCTCTTATTGTACAACCAAGTTCATATCTAGAGTATCATATTTGAGACTGATTATCATTTGATCAGGTATGAAAAGTGCATCCATCATTAAAGAACAAGGATGGTATATATGGAACCAAGGTGCAAAAATTCCTCCCAGAACAACTGATCTTATAGTTGTTACAGATTCACAGTCTCTAGTCACTTCCTAGCAGTCAGGACATTAAACATAGGGAACCTCAAGAAAAAAGAAATTCATCAAAATCTAAAAGTACTGCAGGTGAACACTTGTAAAGAGCATATTTTAAACTTGGTTTCTTTGGTTTGGGATAGAAGAACAAATAATAGAGACATTTAAAAGACCCAACACTTATTTTCAAAATGAAATTTCCATATAAATATTAATTTTCTAGCTTCAGTATTTGTTCAGTACTCTAAGCTCAAGGAGTCTTTTATGGTTAATTCACAACTTTTCCTTCACTTAGGTAAAATAAGATCAGCCTCTTTTGAAATCAAGAAAAATCTTGGGAAATTATTTATTTTTAAAATATTAAGACAACATTCAAAACTTGTAAATAAAAAGAGTACAGTATATCCTTTTCAAGTCATATTGGATTGTTTAAAAAGCCCTCCCAAAGATTAACCTGAGTTTATCATTGCTATTTTTTTAATTAGAGCCTAGACACTGTGAAGTTGTATGTTAATTTGTATATTTCTGACCATTAGAAAAAATAACCTCAAAATTAATGGTTTCGTTACCCTGTAGGACATTAACCTTTTCATCTAACCTAGAGGTCATATTTTAAAATTTATTTTTCTCAAAATGCCTATTCAATGGTTTTGAACCAACTTTAGCATCTTACTGGTTCCTTCATTTGTTCATGAGTTCAGTTAAGTATTTAACATGTCTTCATATGATATTTGTATAAAGCCACGTTTTTAATGTTTGAAAATTTTATTTGACAATAAATATTCTAGCACCTATACATCATAACCACCTTGCAGAAAGCTTTTTGTCCATTGTTCTCCATCGCTCAAGATCCATGTTGTGCTCCATTGAGCCCAAGAGGGATGGAAATATCATCATTCCAAATTCCACTTCTGCCAGATTGATAACCAAAGAAAATTTACAAATATTTCTTTTCATATAATGGGTCAAATGGCATGCCTTGACTTGACATGATATAAACCAAGACAGAAGCTAATGCAATAAGCTATTAAACTTTGTTAAAACTGACATGTGAGCTTAAGAACTCATTTTTGTCACAGAATGACTTACTTCTCTTAAGCCTTCTCTTCATTTTGGAGGATTATGGCTTCTTCGACCTACAGACATTTTTAGATTTTATGACGATTTTAAGGAGGATTTAAAAAAAAAATTTAAACACACAACTGTGTATGGATATGTGCATTCTTGATTTGTGAAGGATATAAACTAACTCTTTATAGTCCTTGCCTCTGGGAAGTATAATTAGTGAATATGGAATTTTAGATATAATATCTTGCTATTGAAATTTTTATCCAAGACTTTTTTTAATGTGGAAGCTTCATATGAATGAATTACGCCTTTTAGAAATATTCAAATTCCAACGAAGGAAAATCAATGTGCATAAAATTTCTATGCAGTTTAACTTTTCCCACCTGACAATGTGTCGATGGAAATAATTGAGATGGTGATAGTCTGTTCCTCTCAGCTCATTACTTGAATTATTTTCTACAGTATTTAAAGTTGCCTTCCCACAGATCTCCATAGCAACAATATGGAAGAAGGGTTTCATAATTAGCTGCTTAAAACGCATTCAGTCCAAAACGATGCCCAGCAGTGGGAGTTCCCTTCTTTACTGAACTACTGGCACTGGGGCCTTCCTTTAAAGCCTCTATCCTAGCATAGAAGCCAACATAGTCAGTGTTCCCCCAGGAAAGAAGTGCAGCAGCAGCTCCCAAGAGATATAGACCCAGGGAAGCAAGTCCCCATCCCCACTGTTCATGGGCTCAGTGCTACTTGTTTGCATTGTGTTCAGTTCTCCCAGCTGCTGGTGTTGGTTTTCTCATTATTTTAAACTGTGTATCCCAAAATAGCTTCTGGCATGCTGGCCTCAGTACAGAAACTCATAAAAACTCAGCAAGAGGAGTATTGGCTTTATTATCCTTCTTTGTATGGCTGAAGCTTTAGAAAAGAGAGAGGAAAAAAGAAGAGTCTGAGTAGAAAATTGTGACAAGGCCTGCAAGTAGAAGATTTTAAAAATGAGGCCACATGCCTATTGTTAATCCTCACTCAGGGAACAAGCGTTCAGCTTACCTATCACCCAGCAATGGAAGGTGCTGATCTGGGGCAGCGTTTAGTTAGATGAAAACAGCCCAAGACCTGGAAATGAAGACATCTGCAGTTCTTATCCCTAACACTGTCATTAGCTACATGTGATTTCCACCAGTTAGCCTCATTGGATGCTCTTCATTTAGTCATCTGTCGGTGGAGAAAAAAAGAGGCAGAGGAGAATTTGTCTAAAGAAATGCATGTAAAACCTTTCAAACAATGCTTAGCACATTATACAGGTGTGATCCATATTAATTACTAATACGACATTCTTTGTGAGACCTACTCTTCATCTAAAATTTAGTTTTTCCATAACTTCTGAAAACATGTAAATTGCTCTCAATATAGTTCAGGATCCAAGAATAATACACATGTGATGATTTTGAAAATGAGATGAGACTATACATTTCTGGGCTAAATTGAGATATACACACAGAAAAATCATTAGAAATAAAAGAAAGGAAGCTATTTTCACTATCCTGCCTTTGTCTTAAAATATATGTTTACCTTCACTCTTTCTCAATTCCTTTGCTTCTGCTAGGGAAAACAGAAACTTGCTCCCTGACAAGGATAACCATTTCACTTGCATCCCCAACTCCCATTTTCTTCTGCCTTCCTCCAGAACACTATTCTACAATAAACATCTTTTCTCCTTGTTCCTTCCCTTTGAATTAGGAACAGCTTCAAGTCTCTCTTTCTGACTAAGTACCTTGATTAAACTATGCTACCACTAAATCTGCTGCCAATTCCTACAAAACCACCTGCTTGTTTGTTTTGTTTTTACATATCTCACATGCTCAGAATTGAAGTTCAGGCACAGAATTGTCATGGATACCTGAAAATTTTTTGTTTTCTTTCTATATTTATTTATTTTTACTGTGTGGTTTCTTGTGTACTGTATGTCCTTTCCATCCACCTTTTATATTTCCATATATGTATATCAAACTTTGAAAAATCCACTATTTTGTATATATTTGTGTTTGACATTCACACATATAGTTTAGGATTCTGAATGTTATTATTAATATCTTGTTTACTTTTTTTACTCTGTTTATTTTTGACATCTATTTTTCTATCTATAACAATGTGGATAAGTATTGTTACTCTCCTGCATGTATTATGCATGTGTTACGTTTTATACGTAAAAAAAGTACCCAGGTAGTTTCCAATGCTTTGCTACCACACACAAGCTATAGTAGCCATCCGCTTCTTAGAACGATAATATTTACTGACAATCTTCCTTTCTTCGCCATTATCTAAAAATTAAACTGAGATTGTTTTCTTAGAGGACAGTAACAACATCAAAATTGTAAAGTTCCCTCACTTATTTAAGTGTGCCCTGTGTCCCCACTCATGTACGATTTCCCCATTGTTGACATCTACCACCACGGTGGTATATTAGTTACCCTCTATGAAGCTGCATGGACACGTCATTATCACCCAAAGTCCCTAGTTTACATTAGTGTTCACTTGTGGTGGTGTACATGCTATTAGTTTTGAAAATACATAATGACAAATATCACCCATTACAGCATCATACAGGTAGTTTCACTGCCTTACAATCCTCTGTGCTCTGCCTACTCATCCCTCCTTCTCTCCAAACCCTGGCCGCCACTGATCTTCTTATTGCCTCTATAGGTTTTTCATTTTTCCAGAATGTCATATGGTTGAATCATACAGTGTGCATACAGCAGCATTTTCAGATTGACATCTTTCACTTAGTAATGTGAATTTAAGTTTTCTCCATGGCTTGACTGCTCATTTTTTAAGCACTAAATAATATTCCATTGTCTGTATGCACCACAGTTTGTTTATCTAGTCATCTATTAAAGGACATCTTGGTTGTTTCCAAGTTTTGGCCGCAGTGAATGAAGCATCTATAAACATCCCTGTGCGGGAATTTGTGTAGACATAAATTTTTCATTCATTTAAATAAATACAAGGAGTGCAATTGTGGATTGTACAGCAAGAGTATGTTTAGTTTTATACAAAACTACTTAACTGTATTTCAAAGCGACTGTAGAGTGTTGGATTCCCATCAGCAATGAATGAGAGTTCCTGTCAGTCCACATCCTCCCCAGCATATTGTGTTCTCAATGTTTTGAATTTTGACCATTTTAGTATGTGTGTGGTGGCATCTCCTTATTGTTTTGACTTGCAATTCCATGACAACATGACGTCGAATATCTTTTATATGTTTTCTAGCCATTTGTATATCTTTTCTGGTAAAGTGTCTGTTCAGGTTAGGTCTTTTGCCCACTTTTAAATTGGGTTGTTCATTGTCTTGTTTATTTTTAATAAGTACTTCTGTATATTTTGGATAACAGTCTTTATCAGATATATCTTATACAAATATTTTCTCTCTGTAGCTTGTTTCCTCATTCTCTTGGTATATTTTTCATGGTATATTTTTCTCCACTCATTTACTTTTAAAGTGTATGTGTCTTTATAGTTAAAAGGGGTTTCTAATATACAACATATAGTTGTATCTAGTTTTTCAATCTATTCTGAAAATCTGTGTTTTAATTTTTGTATTTAGATCATTATTGTTTAAGATTAAAATCGATATAGTGATATTAATGTCTACCATATTTGTTATGTTGTCTATTTGTTTCCATTATTATTTTTAATATTTTTGTCTTTTACACTTTTTGTGTCTTTTACAGTTTAACTTGAGCACTTTATATGATTCCATTTTCTCTCCTTTCTTAGTATATCAATTATATATTATTTTTACTTTGTTGGTGATTACTCTAGCATTTGCAATATACATTTACAATTAACCAAATCTACTTTTAAATAACACTATACTACTTTAGAGGTAGTACAAGTAACTTATAATAACAAAATGTTACTAATTCCTTCCTTCTGTCTTTATATTATTGCTGTATTCATTTTACTTATACATAAGCAGATATATGCATACATAATTGAATACATTTTTGCTATTACTATTTTGAAAAGTTATCTGCTAGATCAACTAAGAAAAATAAAAACTTTGTGTTTTACCTTCACTTATTCATTCTCTAGTGCTCTTCCTTTTTTATGCTGATCCAAGTTTCTGACCTATATAATTTTTCTTCTCTCTGAAGAACTTCTTTGAACATTTGTTGCAGGCAAGACTATTGACAATAAATTCCTTCAGTTTTTGTTTGAGAAAATCTTTACTTCTCTTTTATTTTTGAGGAATAACTTCACAGGGTACCAAATTCTAGTTTGTCTGTTTTTTCTCTCAACAATTTTCTTCTTGCTTGCATGGTTTCAAAGAAGAAATCAGATGTATTTCTTATCTTTGCTTCTCTGTATGTAAGATGTCTTTTTCCTCTGGTGTCTTCCAAGATTTTTTACTTATCTTTGATTTTCTGAAGTTTTTATATTATATGCCTAATATAATGCACGTTTTGGGGCATTTATCCTGCTTGGTATTCTCGGAGCTTCCTGGATCTGTGGTTTAGTATCTGACATTAACTTGGGGAACTTCTGAGTTACTATTGCCTCTATATTTGCCTTTTCTTTCTCTTTTTCTTTTCCTTCTGGTATTCCCATTATGAATGTGTTATATCTTTTATGGTTGTGCTACAGTTCTTGGATGTTCTGTTCTGGCTGTTTCAATCTTTGTTGCCTCTGCTTTTCAGTTTTGGAAGTTTTTATTGTCATATTCTCAAGTTCAGGGATTATTTACTCAATCATGTCCAGGATACTTATGAGCCTATAAAAGGTATTCTTCATTTGTGTTACAGTATTTTTTATCTCTAGCATTTCTTTTCAATTCTTTCTTAAAACTTCTATCTTGTTGCTTATATTATTCATCTGTTCTTACATTTTTCTGCATTTTCTATTATATCCCTTAACATATGAATCATAACAACTATGTTTTTTTAAAAATTCCTGGTTTGATAATCCAACATTCCTGCCATATCTGACTATGGTTCTGATGCTTATTTAGTCTCCTTATACAGTGCTTTTGTGTTTGTTTGTTTTTGGGGTTTTTTGCCTTTTAGTATGACCTGTAATTTTTTAGGTACACCTTGTTGAAAGGTGGATATGATGTACCAGGTAAAAGAAACTGCTGTAAATAGGCCTATGGTAATGTAGTAGTAAGATGAGTACATGGGAAGTGAAATGTTCTTATAGTCTTATGATTAGGTCTCAGTCTTTTGGTGATCCTATGCCCCTGGTCTGTGTACTTTTACCAGTCTCCCTCCCACCCCCATCAGGGCAGACAAAGTGACTGGAGGGGACTGGGGTTGGGTACTTCCCTACCCCCAGATTGATTAGGCTTTGATACACTCCAGCAGATTACACTCTGGTTAATTTGTTTCTCCTAGGGCAAGGCTTGTTAAAAAGAACAGAATGCTCTGATGTATTTCAAAATGTTTTCTGTTCCCCTCCCCTTGCCAGAAGCATAAAGGGATTTTTTCTTTTTCTTTTTTTTCTTTTTTGTCTAATATTCACTGTAAAGACCTGGTAGAATTCCTGCAGGTAAAAGTTGCAAGAGTGTGATGTTCCCCCTGGATTTTTTTAACTCTCAGACTTGTCCACTCTGAGCCTCCAGCAATTCATCAACTGCAGTTCACATTTTCCTAACCCAGCACTGACTGCCACAAGGATTTCTGCCAATGGGTTTCTGCTCTAGTAAGTTGTTTCTCTATATCCACCTGTCTGTTTCTCCAGTTGTTGGGGCAGTGGTTTGCCCTGTGATCTCACTTCTCTGATGGATCTAAGAAGAGTTTTTGATGTTTTAGGTTTTTGAGTTTTACTTGTTAGGACTGAGTGAAGACTTCTAAGAATTTTACATGCTGGGCCGGAAACCAGAAGTCTATAACTTTTAACATATTATACATTTGCTTTGGTCTGTTTCCTCGCCCTTTAAATTTCCTCATTCCACCTGTCAAAGTCCTGTCTAGACTTCATGGTTAGCTTAAAAATACTTCCCAATGTATGACACTTGGTCTCTCAACTTAGATATAATTTGTTTTTATTTTTAAATTTATTATCTATGGTATTTTAAGGTACTCATTAATTTTGAATCCCATAGGAAGCATACATGAAATTAAGCATGTTTTTTAAATTAAGTGCTAATTAATCAAAGAAGACTTCCTGGAGGAAACTTGAATTTGAACTGGTTCTGAAGAATGAGTCATAAACTGACTAATACTCTCTGACAAATAATTTGAATTTTGGTGTCTTAAGAAGGACACTGTATTCAAAATGCATATTTAAATAGGCTTTCTCTTATTACCTTCATGCTTTATAACTGGTGTTGAAAAACTGCAGCCAGTGGACCACATTTAGCTGCTGCCTATTTTTGTAAGCAAAGTTTAATCGGCATATAACCACACCAGATTGTTTACACAGTTTTACTCAACAATGGCAGAATAGAGTAGCTGAGTTACAGAGATGGCATGACCTGCAAACCTGAAAACATTTACTATCTGGCACTTTATAGAAAAATCTTGAGAACATCTGCTTTAAAAGTATAAGTGGAATATAGACTGAGAGCCCTTAGCAATACTAAATCCAAGTTTTTATTAGTTTTCTTATTTATATTAACCTGAATTGCTTCTGAAAGTTTGGTTCACTGATTGCAGCATTGACATCACCTGAGAAAGGGGTACAAAGCTTCAGCTGTGCAAGATGAATAAATCTGGAGATCATATCTATTATATACAGCATGGTAACTATCGATAACAATACTGCTCTATGTACTTGAAGTTGGCTAAGAGGGTAGATCCTAAGTGTTTTTACTACACCAAAAACACAGTAACTATGTGAGGCAATGGATATGTTAATTAACTTAATTGTGGTCATTATTTCACAATGTATACATATACCAAATCAAGTTGTACATCTTAAATATACACATTTTTTAAACTAAAAAAAGGAATTGTATAATCTGAAACCATATGTTAGATCTACTAAATAAGTATCTGCATCTTAAAATGCAATTGATATGCACATAATAGTTTGAAACACTCTACTTTGAAAAAGTGTCAATTGAAGAATGAGCCAACTGCTCCTGCTACTGTCACATACTAGCTATGAGTCCATAGACAACCCAATTAAATTCTCTGTGCCTCATCTTCCTCGTCTGTAAAATGGGGCTAATGTTATCATGCACATCTTAATGTCACTTTGGTAATAAATGAGTTGGTATATAAAACGTTTGGAGCAACACTCAATATATGCTACAGCATATAAGTTCTCAATATATCATCGTCATTACTATTAAAATATATGAAATATGTAATATTTATTTTTAAAATATGACTGGCAATCCAATTAGCTTAGGTCAATTAGCATATTATTGGCTAATTAGTAACAGTGCTTCAGAAGAACAGTATTAGTAGATATAACTCTAAATCAAAGCCTTTGATTTTTTTTTAAACAATAATCAACCAGAATAGAAATTACGGATGATTTTTCTTGAAGTCTTATAGAAACTTCAGCATTAGCTTTTTCAGAAGTTTATATCTGAGTTAAAATGGCTGAACAATTAAGTTATCAAAATTTTTCCTAACTTTTTTTAAATTTGAGAGAATATTTCCAAAGTGTTTACCTCCATTAGCCATAATCACTACTTTTCTGGAATCTGTTCCCATCTAAGATTGCCACGACTAACAGTGAAATGGTCCTTACCTGACTTAGAACTCCTGAGGGGAAATGCCAAAAAAAAAAAAGCTAGTGTTCTCAGGAATTTCTAGAACACGTGTTTAATTTTCTTATAGGTTAAGAGGTTATTCCATGGGCACCTGTAGATAGTTAAAAGGGTAAGTAATTCAATCAGAAGTCATTTAAAATATAAAACTATTGACTAGGCATTTTGATGAGTCTTTACATCTGGAGAAGGGAAGACAAAAAATGGTATTCATTTTCTTTTGAAATAAATCAGCTTCTAAATCTGGGATCAGCAAAGAATTTGCTGTATAGAAGAGAGGGTACTCACTAACAGTATTTTCTTAGAACTGTCAATTCAAATGTATTCTTTATTTGAATAATGTTCAGGTTATATTCCTGAAAATGTGGGATTTATTTTAAACAACAAGATCTAAAGTTTAATATCCCAATAAAGAAAACTTTTAAAAGTATCTTGGGGTATTGAGCAGGGCGAAGAGTAGAGTTGGGGGAATGAGCATGGAAGTTCTCTAGTGTAGTTTCTAGAATTGCACTGTCCAATAGAACAGAAGCTAGCCACATGTGACTATTTAAATTTAAGTTAAAAATAAAAGTTAAATTAATTTTAAAAATACGTTCCTCAGGCACAATAGCCAGGTTCCAGGGAACAATAGCCACAGACAGGTAGTGACTTCATTTTGGGAAAGCAAAAAAACATTTTAATGATTTATGAAAGTTCTGACAGTGCTGCTATAGAATATAGCAAAGAATATAAAGGCACAATTTTGGAATGATTTGGTTTGGAATAGCAAAGTTCTCTTAGCTTTTTAGAATTTAAAAGTGTACCTACTCTAATTTAGAAAACTGAATACCAGAATATACTTTTAAACAATAAATTGATTGAATCGCTGAAATTACAAGTTTGGTGGCATCTAATGGTAGATCTCTTACCTCTTAGTTTCCTTGAAATTAAAGACTTTTTGGGACTTTGGCAAGGTATTTTGGGGGTTTATGATTTGACACTCAACCTTAAAATAAAAATATCACATAGATTGTTATGAGTGATTCAGCTATTTAGAAGTAATTTGTAGTGCAACATTTGGAACTAAATTGCTATAGTTTGATTCAGATTATTTTTTCTTGTGAAGGTCATTCAATACTAATAAAACATAATATTATTACTTGTGAAATATGCATCAAAGCTAATTTGATTTTTAAAACACTCAATAATCAAAGTAGGGTAAAAGTATAATGTACATAAGGATAAGGTGTAAATCAGGTTACATTTGGACTTAGTTGTGGAGCAAACATACTTTGGAAATTCTGGGAAAAGACCAGGATCAGGTACCTGGGAGAAAATGAGAGTCTCTGTTCCCCTTTCATTTCACTCTGTTCCACCAATCTATCATCCAGACAGGACATATTGGGAAGCTCTGGCATCAGGGCATTGCAAAACCATGTTTTGATATCTATCTGTTTTTCATAAACATAAACATTGTATTTATATTAGAAATTTATGGTATGTCGTCTAGCACTTAGGATTTCTTGTTTTTAATCATATGCTAAGTTTTCAATAAATATCACTTTATTATAAACAGAATCATGAAATTCTATAATTCAGCATTTTATGATAGCATATTAGACATATTAATAGTTATCTTTATGGCTGCTTCCAACTGTACTGCAGAATGCGTAATTTCTGCTACAATGTAATAGTGATTCAACATGTATCACTTTATATTTTACAAAATCCTTTCAGTTAGGATATTTTTCTTTATCAAGAAAAAAATGATGAGGATGGGTAGGAAGAAAACTATGCAGTCCTCATTAAGAAAGAGAATATTCTCTGAAGTTAAAGCATCTGAAAGTTGCTCAGTGAGCAACTTATTCCTCATTAACTAGCAACAGTTACAATATATTGTGGCAAAGAAACAAACTGTGTGATATTTATACCTTTTAAATAGAAACTACTTATCTATTTAAAATTATTTATTCAATAGCTTAAAATAAATATATTAATACCAAGAACATTGAAGCTTCCGAAAGACTTTCTTTATTCTTAAAATTATCAAGAATATCAAGTTTTTTAATAGAATTATCAAGTTTTTAATTTGATGAATTAAGCTTTATTATGCTCTGATTTTATTCAGCTGACATTTTTACCTCACATGCTGCTGCTATTTACTGGTTCTGGTTAGTTAAAAAAATAACAAAAAAGTATAAAATCAGAATTTAATATATCTAGTATCACATTGATTTGGAAATCTGCCATAATTTTCTAAAATAGCCCTAACTAGGCCAACAGAAGACATACAAATAAAACTCCATTTGTAAGTGGTCATGCTTTTCAAAGGTCTGATAAAGGCAAGTTATGGTTTCAATGACTTTATATTTGTACATTCTTTGTGCAGCTGAATCAGAAGATGCTCCATGCCCAATATCCTCAGAAGAGACAGTGTCAGATTGAACAGACAATGGAGTCACACACGATGACTCCCGTGGATCACTGTTCATCTGTAACTTTAACATTAATCTCTGTCTTCTAGAATAAGAAAGAAAAGAAAAGGAGGAAGAATGGTAATCTTCAGTTATTCCTTAGCAAAAACTTTCCCCCAAGATTATAACAAAATTCTAGAATAAGGCCAGAGTGCTGCAAGTTCTTTTCTCTTCTGAAGATAAAACAGCTCCACCTTGAGGCAAAATTATTTTATTATACTTTGAGGTTTAACTCAAAATAGAAGGTTCTGTTTGTGATGACTAGTGACCACTAATCTCTCGTGGAAAAAGAAAGAAATAAAAGAATTCTGAAATTATACAACGGATTTGGAAGCTCACATTTTGTTCCCACTTTTGGTCAAAAACAACAGGTATTAGTTACCTAAGTAAGACCAAATTATTGCTATCTTAATGATCATTTTCAGACGGAAATTTCATGTGGCCAAATCTATATTGATGAAATTGTATTTGAAGTTGTTAAAAGGCAAACTAAAACTTTAAAAATATATCTACTCTTTTCATCTCTGCTGGTATATAAATTTCTGCCAAGAAAATACCCAAATGGAACTTTCTCTAGATAGAACCTACCATTTATATCTTACTTTTGGCAAAATGCTGCTGCTTGAATGTGAGAGAAATGGTGAAAGCTAACACACAATATTCTATATGTCACTCACATTCTGCGGGTTAGCCTTAAGGCTGATCTGTTTTTTTATTTTTCCTTTTTGGCTCACCTATTAAGGGTCAAGCTTGAAGCTACAGCAGAAAAAGAAATGTGGAAAAACTGAAATCTTCCCCAAGCAAAGATTAGTGCAATTGTCATTCTCTCACTATGCTCTTCTGCTGGTTACGAATATGCCAGAAAGTATCCTCACTGCAATTTTAATAAAATATCCCTCTATATTTCTTCTAATTCTTTTATTATTTCATATAATTTATCACTTACACCATCAACTTGGAATTTTTGTGCACGTGTACATAAATGACATTGCAAGCTAATTTTCTATGTGAACAGCAATTGTCTCCATACTGCTTATTTGGTTATTACAGGTATATGGAAAGGTCATTCATTTTTCACGTTGATCTTATATTATTGAACCCTCTTATTAATTTGAATAGTTTTTCAGTAGATTTTTCTAGATTTTTGAGATAGATGGCCATATCATCTACAAATAATGCTACCTCTCTTGAATCAATATAGGTAATATTGATTACCAATATTGGTAACTGATTTTTTCCTTAAAAGTCATGCACTTATTAGAGACCATAGTTAATGTCATAATTTCTTTATTGTTTTTATATTTCTCTTATACACTAATATTTAGAATTTAACTTTATTTTTGAGTCTAGGTTATTTGCAATAGGAGATACGAGCGCTGCAGATCCACTGTTTGGGGTTAGTGTGTTCCCCAGCACAGTTGGGGATACCATAGCCCTTGGGTGATCTAGCTGCAGAGCACTAGGTTTCCTACACACCAAGTGTGGCATCTGGCCACAGTCCAAGACACTTGAGAGGGAGGAAAGGAAGCAAGATGAAAAGAATAATCTAAGTAAGGTTTCAGCAGTAGCTCTCGCTTTTATATTCACTAATCGCAGTCTTAGGAAAGCAGCTGGGGGCTAAGGAAGCAAAAAAAAGAAAACAGTGACAGACAAACCTATAATTCTTTGTTTCTTTAAACACAAGGAATGTAAAGTAGCCAGTCAATGCTGGCTATTTTTACAGATGAAAAATTAATACAGCTCCAGGGAAGAAGCCATGTGTCTCAGGTTTTCTAGATGCAAAAGAGAGATAATAAGTACACCTGCCAGGTGACAATAACTGTAAAGTGATTAAAGACCCTGGGTTGAAAACACTGTGACAGAGAGCATATGTCAAGACTCTGAACATGACAAGGAGCTCATGCGCATTTGGCGGAAATGCATACACTTCATCTTTTTGCTTCATGCCTATTAATATGTTTTATAAAACCTGAAGTAAACTTGCCTTTGAGTAAAAATTCCTGAAAGTGCTCTTTTATTATTTGTTAGCTCCAAAAGAAAAAGATCTTTAAGCCCATTCCCTTAAATTCAGTAACTACTTGGGTGGTATATGTATATTAAAGTAGAAAAAAATGAAAGTTTTGCCCATTCCATATGGAGCCGGAGCCATGTAAGAAATTTAACCTACATTTTTGATCTTCAGTAAACAAATATCTTTTTAAGGGGGTGGTGAGGTAAGGCAATGTATCAGAGCAAACTTGGGCCTCCCGCCTTCTGCCTTGGTCAGTAGAACTTGTAGCATGAACGTGAGGGAGAGCAGACAGGGATCAAAGAGCTCAGGACACGTGCATCCTCATGCACATCAGGGAACCCGGCAGCTCCCTCTGTCTCCTGGCTAGACTAGGCACACTGCTACCACTATTTCCCCTCCTCCAGGTGAGCTGAGGCCACTCATGGCTACCCCATGTTGGGGCTCCCCTTCAGGGACACAGAAGGCCCTTGCATTCTGGTCTTTACTTCAGACTTCATCACTTACCCAGTGTATCAATCATGTTTGCTATTTTCTAAATTTCCTAATGCTTTGACATCGCAGGAATTTGCTGAAACTGGAAGGACTGCCTCTCCCAAGGTCAGCTGATTTCTACAGATAGCAAATACTTGTCCCCAAAGCAAACCTTTCATCTACAAAACAACTAATCCATAGCTCATACCCCTCAACTATAACTATCTCCTTTAGCAAGTTCTTACACTCCTAGGTTGCTGTCTCCCTGCCCAAATCCCCCCTAAACCAGGTATCAGACGACCAGGGTAAGTCTCAAACTCCCAGAGCTCACAAAAATTATTAGAACTTAGTAATTCTAAACCTACTTAATCTGGTTACTCTGCTGCCTTTGTTTTGTGCTACTACAATAGAATATGTGAGAGTAGATAATTTATAAAGAACAGACATTTATCTGGCTCATGGTTCTAGAGGCTGGGCTGTCCAACAGCATGACAACAGCATCTGTGGAGGGCCTTCGTATTGCGTCATCCTATGGTGGAAGGTGGAAGGGCAAGAGAGGGCAGCAGCAAGAAAGAGATTGAACTTGCAGTCTCAAACTCTTTTAAAATTGGCATTAATCCATTCATGAGACTGATGCCATCCTGACCTTAACACTTCCCATTTAATGCCATCTCTTAACTTATTGCACTGGGGATTAAGTTTCCACCACATGTTTTTTGAAAGACACACTCAAACCAGTGTCACTCATTCCTCTCCACAAAAACTACAATGAAGGCTCCTGTTCACGTTCCCCCACCCCCCACACTCCTGCATCCTGATTCACCCTGGTGCTTCCCTGTGTCACCTCATGTGGCATGGTGTGCTCCTTCCTCTTGGGAACTGTGAGTAACAAACTGTCTTTTCAATGAAAGTCATCTCTTCATCTATTGGCTTCACCATATCTGAATAATAAAACCTGCATTCTAAACACGTTGTCCCTCCCTACTCTGTCCACTCCAAACACACACACACATGCACACACACACACACCCTTCTTTTGCTGAGGACAACTTATTGTTATGACCTATTTTGCCTGGCATAGTCTTACTTCTTCTTCCTGATCCACCAAAAAAAATATAATTGTACCTCAAAGCCATCCCTAACTTAACTGCCTCTTCTGAAGCCCTGAAGTATGATAGCAATATCTTAATGATAGCATTTAGCACATTTCTTTATATTGGTTACTCCTCTGATACTTTTTTATGCTTAAGAACATTGTGTTATTTAATTTTGGCATTCCTAGTATCAGAACATCTCCTGGCTATTGATAGTGCTCAATAAATATTTACTATATGAATTAATTTTTCAATCAAATAAAACCTTTCTTGACCACTTTTGCTGAAAATAAGATCTTCCTTTTCCAGACTCATTGTCTATACCGTTTGTTTGTCACTACAGTGGATAATGTCTGATGTGTATATTTTATCTCTTTAACTAGATTATAAATTGTGGTCTGTGTGTTTTTGTATGCTTAGTGTTGAGCCCAATGCTTACACATGCTAATAGCTGATGGATCATTAGCTTAATTTACATATAACTAGTAATCCAACTCCATTTAAATTCATTTTAGAATAGAACAAGAAATAAGCAAACACACTAATAAAGTCTTGAATATAAAATCCTTGACTATATATGCAAGGGACTATTTCGTTATGATTCTTGGTCTTAAGGCCAATCTTTCAAACTCTTGATTATTTTAGTGTAAGTCATGCTGCCTGAATGTTAACTAAGCTCATATCAAAATATACAGAACAAGAGAATTGTCTGTGACAGAGAAAGTGCAAATTAGTGTAAACATAAACAAATTATAATGTCTTGTTCAGGAATATGATGTCTGCAAGGATCATAAAGCCCCTAAAACTTGTGCAAGAAAAAGGATCTTCTTAGAGAATTTACTGATATCTCATGGAACCCAAGGACAAGAGTTACAGTTGTACTGAAACTAAGACAGTGAATACTATTAGAAACCAAAGGAATGCTCTTTTACTCCCCCCCCCCCTCTCCCCCTCTCTCCCCTACTCTCTCTTTTTCTCTTTCTCTCATCTCTTTGTCTTCTTTTTTTCTTTACTTCATTCATTTGCTTCTTGCAGCTGACAGTCACTTTTGGCTTTTCATCGATGTTTGTGGCTGTAAAATATCACCCCAGCCACTGCACTTTTCAGTATGCAACTTTGCTTTTGTGTCTCCTTATCAGTTTCCAACAAAAAGTTTAGGTTAGACGTATTCACAGGTCCCTCATGTTGGACTGGGGGTTGAATCCAGGGTACTTGGATTTGGGACAGGACTAAGTTTTGAGACTCATAACTCTAGAGTCACCTTTGATTGCTTTTGTGCCTTTTACACTTCTAACACAGAATGTTCTAAGTCACTGTATACTAATTTCATAAAAGTAATATTAGATTTACCTTAACAAAAAATTATGATCTGTGACCCATGGCTTCTGAATAAAATTCAGATTTCAAATTAAGCATGCACCTTTGAGCCCTTATCATCAGACCTAGTGTGGATTTTTTATTACTCTAATTCATACTACAGAAGTATTGATACTTATAACTTTTGGCTAACTGCATGGGCTTCTCTATTTTAGAACTATCACAAAGTTCTCCTTTTCAAAGATGTAGTTCTCTCACTTAATTGAAAATACACTTAACCAAAAATGTAACACTTTTGAAGACATTGTGCCAATGCTTTTCACCAGATATGTAGTCTAATGTGAGTCTCTCAACCCATAATGTGGCTCCATTATCTTAAAAGATGAAAAAGATTTGATAAGTAATAAAATGATGTTTGTAATATAATCTTGGAAAGTGAATAATTGACTATTATTTGACAATAATAAACCAACAATATTAAAAGGAAATAAACCATCATAATTGTTGTAATTGCTTAAATTTGAATGTCAGTTATCTAGATTGAAGCCTTAAGTATTTCCTTAATACAGATCGGAAATAGAGAAACATGGTTTACCTGTCAGAAAGACCTACTTCTACTGAAAACAAAAAAAGGTTTTAAATGGATGATTTGTTGTAAGTTTTCAACAATCATTTATTTTAGTTTCATTTTACAATAGAGATATCTCTTGCCAAATATATCTTCAACCAAAGACAAGAAAATGGCCTAACCCTTAATTTTGGTATCTATAATAAAATAAAGCCAAAGTGACACAATGATCTTTCCTTCATCTGTAACAGACAGCACAGAGAACTGAGTCCATGGCTGATCAGAAAACTTCCTTTAACCAACACTTCTAAGGTATCCCTTTACTATGCATAAATTTGTTAATAAAACTAAAATAGTGTTCAATTTAAAGGTAACCACCAAGATTGCTTATAAGCTATCTTCCAGTTACTGAAAGATTGAAATGATATGTTTAAATATAATTTTGAATTAAAAAGCAAGTCACCATGCTTACTTCAGTAAGATATATCTATATAAGTTGTGGTATAATCCATTTTACAGTTTAATAGGGGAGAGTAATGAAAACTCACTTTAATTCCATACAGCTGAATTATTTCACATAAATTTATGAGTTGAACAGATGTTGTTGCTGGCACATGTATATAGTTTCTCTGAGCATTCTCCTCTGCTGATGAGTTGCTGTCTCTATTACAAGGAATGCCTTAAACATAATTGTAGTACAGCTGTAGACATAAATGGTTTTGATAGTGTTTAAGCTCCACAATATTTTAAGTGGCTTCTTAAGCCTCAATCAAGATGGTTGTGAGTGATTAAGTCTGTGCTTTTATAGATGATGATTTGTATCTTAAAGATAATATTCAGTGGCTACCATATTGTCCCTTTAGAAGATGTAAACTTTTGTATCATAGCATAATTATTTTTACTACTGAAATTAAGAAATATGAGAATTCTTGAATTCAAAATGAGTACCAAAGTATATTTCTCAGATGAACTCAGATGGTATTATAACTAATAAATTATATCTAAATGTTCCAACTTTAGACTACCATCTTTTAATTTTCTCAATCCAAAGACATCTGCCTACAAGACCCGGGAACCCAGAGATGCTTTCATGTTTACCCCTCTTGGGCTGACACACAACAATATTTGCTGAAAACTCTTTGACTTTTTCCTTGGCTTTTTACTGCAAACTAAGAATGGGGAAAGTACAGTGAGAACGTAGAGGACACAGAAATCCACTAGAAGGAGTACAGGTGAATTCTTGCAGGAAGACTAACTTTGACTTTTCCTCATTTCTCATTCTCTTGGTAAATTTTTAAAGAAACAACATAAAGTTGATAGATCTTTGTAGACTGTTGGATTACATATCTGGCTGTAGCTATGGCACAGTTAGTATTGTGAATACTAACCACCTAGTCTTTAGAGGTTCTTTTTGGTAAGTTTTCATAAATAACAAGTTACTTAAAGAGCAATGCTGTTTCATCAATAAGTTCCATTGACTCATTCTGTCTTCACATTTCCCTTCAGTCCCTGATACAGGAATACCCAGGGTTTTCTTACTGCTTAATTGATAGTCACTTTCCAAAAAGAAAGACAAATAAAGGAAGAGCAGATAACAGCACACTGTTGTTTTCATTAATTATTTTAAGCTCACAATTGAACAAAAAATCTTAAAGCAAACAAAGAAGCATGCCTAATCTTTCAGTTTAGTGTTTAGTACTCTGAGAACTAGGTCAATTAAAAAAAAAAAAAAACTTGTGGAAGTGTTATAGAAATTACAAGGAAGTTTCAGCCTAGCTCCAGGTTCTTGTGGCACAAAAATCCAATTATTGAGACAATGAGGATTGCCAAGGAAGAAAGGGATTTCTTTTTACATAAAAGATATCTTCTTGAGAGAATAGGAGAAGCTGCCTTAAATCCATCTCTCTGACTAATGTAGAACATGGTCTTTTAAAGTAGCGGCCATGTGCCTTGAGTCAGGTCTGGTGTAACTAACAAGGGACTAGTACATTGGGGGCAGGTTTGGGGGATGGTGAGTCTTGGCAGCAGGAAGTCTGCCCTGCGGCCTTCAGAATCTCAACTCCTTTCTCTTGCAGAAAATCTACCATTTCCAGGAAACAACTCAAAAGGTCAAGTTGTTATGGGAGAAGGTTATCAAAAAACATATAGGGGATCATTGAAATTTGTTCAAGGAGACAGTTACAAAATTATCCCTTTGATAATCCCAGTTCCTATTACAAATGAGCCTAACAGGAAACAGAAGCTGTTAGTATTTTTTAAAAAATGGAGCTTGAAATTTTATTCTTTCATTTAGTTCTCTCCCAAAAAGAATGCTTCATTGTAAATAAAAGAGGGAAGGGTGTAATGGTTGGAATATATATAGATTTACCTTGATTATTGAAATTATCTAAAAATAAATACCAGTGACTCCTTAAGGTTTCATTTTTAATGCATATCAGCCTTAAATTTAGGTTTTACTCTTTAATGTCTGTATAAAATATGGAAGCCATCTGGTATGTTGGGAGGTGAACATATTTTGGAGCAGAAAAGCCTGAGTGAGACCTTCCTCTTCATTTCCTGTATCATGATCCTGGAATCTTTACCCAACTTCTCACTGCCCGTGTTTCCTCATGTGCACAATGGCAGGAATCACACAGAGATCAAAGAGAACTTGGTTTAATTCAATGAACCAATATATGTGAAACACCCTGCTCAGGTACCAGAACACTTGCTATATATTCTCTTTCCCCAGTCTTTTATTTGTTTCTGAGGCTTAAGTGGAAGGCATACTTTGAAGAATGAATACTATGAAAGAAATAAGGATTATTAATTCAGAAACCTAAATGTGTCAACATTAACATAACAAGGACCTATAATTGCTAATGACTAAGAGTTTGGGAAGATGGTGGACGAGAAAGACAACCAGCCAGAGTATCTCTGCAAAAAAGACAGATTCTAGAAGAAAGTGAAGAAAACAAACAGGCAGGAAAACATAGATCGGATGAGGGTCAGAAGGAAGAGTGCCTGAACCTATAGGAGACTGACTCCACGGGAAGAAGTTGCAGAGGAGAACTGGAAGGAGAAATTCCACCCGAGAGGCCTGGATACCAGTGACAAGGGTAGGTGGAGTGGTTAACTTTCCCCTCCTTTGCATCTTGGACTGCTGGTGGGCCCCTGAGCAGTTGGAGAGACCTGCCAACACCAGCCCAGAGATGGCTACCACCAGTGAGCAGTGATCCTCTTGTGGACAAGCACCAGGCTCCCAGCTCCCTCAGGGCACCTCCCAGCCCGCAGACCAGAGCCAATCAGCAGGCGCCATATTGCTTCATTCTCCCCATCCCTACTCCCGGCTGCCAAGAGAGACAATTTAGTCACCACCCAAAGGCACCTGCAGGGAATGAGACCTTTCCTTTTGGGGCCCTACAGCAAACTGAGGGGTACTCAAACTGTGAGCTCCCTACCCACTAGCCCTCCCAGGTGCTGCTTGCCTCCTGACTCCAGGAGAGAAGGGCAAATTTTGAGGCAGAGAGACATGGATCCAGCTTGGGCACTCCATGGGTTATTTGAGACCAGCACTCCTCTCCCTGGCAGGGTCAGGGATTGATCTCCATGGCCTGAGGGACAGGCCTGCAGACCAGATCCTGTACACTCAGGTCTCCATTGCATTGCCCCAGGGCACAGAAGGGATATTTGTGAATGATCCTAACTCAGGTGTGTGTGCCTTCAGGGGCAGATCAGCATGCTTAAGGGACAACCTTCTTCCTACGGGAAGGCCGTGAGCTCAACCCAGACTGTGATCCTGGACAGGGAACCTACCAGCCCACATCACAGCCAAGGGATATCTGCTGGCTTGAGGTCCTGCCTCCTGGCAGCGGCCTGGGAGAAACCGCGGAATAGGGGAGGGTGAAAAGGAGCGAAGCCTGCTCTAGACTACAGGTCTCAGACAGCCCCATCCCCACACACAGACTTTTTGGCTGAGTGGGGCCATTTCAGCCCCTCCCTGGCAG
>VBSM01000483.1:2517995-2540456 GCA_008086735.1 Cheirogaleus medius
ACTGAATGTCATTTTCTATGGCAGGGAAGGGGTTAAAATATCAGGTCCCTAAATCAGACCTGACAGGGGTTTTATTCTTAGTTGGGTCACAGCAAAAAAAGGAAAATGTCACAGTTCCTTGAAAAGCTCCTTCTGTCTGCAAACCATATTGTAAGATGTCAGAGGCATAAACACCAAGGGAGATATGCTTTTGATCCATTCTCTTGTTATCAAGTGACAAAAATGTCTTTCAGCACAGTAATTATGGGATTGTGGTCCACAGACTGTTACTTGTGACTACAGTAATGTGCAATTGCTGATTAGAAGCTGGGATTTTAAAAGTTCATTCTGTCTATGGAAACAGAAACCTTTTCTGCTTGAAAATGAAAATGGTCAGAAATGAAGGTACACGTTAGCATTTGTTTTAAAACAGTTGACTTTACTATTTAGGAAACTAGAGGAAAAGCTCTGTACTGCTTCTGCAATTAAAGCTATGAATTTGAATATCTCTAAGGAAAGCTCACGAATAGAAAGAAAAGAAATGAGCTTAATACTAATTCAATTAACAGTTGTAACAATGTTTAATTTATTTGAAAAGCCATGGGTAACAATTTTATGATCCTATAGAAATAGCATACTGCACATTTATATTTTCTCGTCTTTTATTTGTATTCATATCACAAGGGTGACTATATTTAGATTTTTACATGGAATGTTTTAACCAAATGTCTCTGAAAGGGTAACTACAAAGATAATTTCGTATCAAATACTGATATTCAAACTTCAAGCAGCATATATTAAAGAGAGGAGTCCTTTCCAATTAAGATAATTTTCTTTGTATAGCTAAGTTACATGGGTTCAGTATGTCCTAGGGAAGAAAGCTCATCAAAAGGCTGTGTAATTATGCTGAAATAAATTCTATCATTCTAACAGTCTATGAGGCCACAGTTGCTATGGTAACTGCTTCCCCACAAGATCTCTTGTACATAGTAATTTCCTAGCTTTTTCCATGCCAATCGATGTAGCACCCATGTGTTGTGTTTGAATGACCTGGTTAGACCCTTGGTATTCCCAAAAAGAACAGATACACTATTTACAAGTAATTCTGCAAGTCCTTGACTTGCCACTAATTTGTAACTGCACCAATACATTAATTTAATTTGTATCCACAATGTGACTAAATAACAAGAGGCAATCATTTAGAAGTGAGCTTCTCTATTAGGAAGTGTAAAGCAACCCAATATAGCTTTATTGTTTTCTGCTGTTGAGATATGGACTACCATTCTTGCTTAGTGATTCCTTAAATTTTGTCTCATTTTAAGAAATGACCTTGGGGCAAAAGGTTGGGGAGATTCAACAACTTATGCCAACAAGATGTGAAGGAAAATTCTACATGTGTGATAGCTCTTATTCCATAAAGTCAAATTTAGAGGTAAATTAAAGACAGAAATGTTAAATTCATTGTCAGTGCTATTTTATCAGTCCACATTCGAAGATTGCCTACTGTGTGTGAGGCACTGTTATAGGTACTAGGGATAGGGCGTTAAGCAAAAGCAAATCCTGTATTATTAAATTTGCATGCCAAGTGGGGGCATGATCAGTGGGAATGAGTCCTATGCTCTTTCTGAAAGTTCTCAGAGTAGTGAGAAGATTAGAGACTTCAGAACTAAACCAAATTTTCCATGAATGTTCCTTTTACCTCTTAATTGTGTGATTTTTGAGCAAGTTAATTTACTTCTCTGACTTTGCACTTCCCTATTTGCATAATAGTTTATGCATTCATGTATATTTATTGAGAGGATATCTTAATCTCTTTTCTGCTGCTATAGCAGAATAATACAGACTGGCTAAGTATACAAAGAAAAAATATTTAATTGGCTAATGGTTCTGGAGGTGGGGAAGTACAAGATGGAGGGGCTACATCTGGCAAGGGCCTTCTTTCTGCCTCATAACATGGGGAAGAGACAAGCGACTATGTGAGACAGAAAGAGAAAAAGGCTGAACTCATGTTTTTTTTAATTAAGAATCCATTTTGATGATAACTAATCCATTCCCACAATAACAGGATTAATTTATTGATGAGGGAAGATCCTTCATAACCTAATCACTTCTTAAAGTCCCCACCTCTTAATACTATTACAATAGCAATTAAGTTTCCAACACATGAACTTTTTAAGGGACATAGGTTAACCATAGCAGAGAATAATATGAGATAAGATATGTAAAAATCCATGAATGTAGTCATTTTCCAACAAGTGTTTCTGGAATCTGCTTCTTTCTATGAAAATCAAGACTCTGCAACAAAAATAGTTCTACCTCTATTCTAGAATTTAGAATATCAGATAAATAGGAAAAAGGAAAAATTCTCAGATAAGAGGTTACTACAACTTACATTATAAAATAAATTGGAGAAGAAATTCCTAATACCAGTATTGCATGGTCCTGTCAGGCAGCCAGTTGAAACCTGAAATATCTGGGTATAGATAGAACTATAGCAATACAGTAGCTGTAACGGTAATATCATATGAGTATGTATTTATGAATAAAAAGTTTAGCACATAATAAACATTCAACAAGTGTTTGTTATATATATAACAAGCAATGTGCTAGATGTTGGATACATATTATCTCATTTAATTTTCACAATGAACCTTCATTCATTACAGATGGGCACATATTAATAAATAATGAATCCACTTTAGAAAACAGACACCTCTTCAAAATGTTAAAAATGAAGCTCCCATGTGACCTAGCAATTCCAATCCTAGATATATATTCACGGCAGCATTATTTATCTAGCTAAAATGCTGAAACACTTCAAATATCTAACAGTAGATTAATGGGTAAAAAAATATATTTTTCAGGAAAAAGGATGAAGTACTGATGCATACTAAAATACAGAGGAACTTTGAAAACATTTTGCTAAATGAAAGAAGCAAGTCACAAAATAGCACATATTGCATGACTCAATTTTTATGAAACATCCATAAAAAATAAATTCATTGGAGGCAGGAAACTTGCTTGTGTCTGTCAAGGACTGAAGAGAGAGAGACACGGTGCTTGACTGATAATAGAGTGATGGAAGCGTTATGGAATTCCATAGTGGTGATGGTTCACAATTCTGCAAATATATTAAAAATCACTAAATTGTGCACTTTGAGCTAACTTTATGGTATGGGAATTACATCTCATGTAAGTAAAGTGTGCCCCCCCCACCAAAAAAAAAAATAAGGTTACAGGGAGAGTCTCTGATTAAGAATAAACCTTGACGACCATTTTTCCTTCATCTATTTATTCCACAGATATGGAAACTGAGGCCAAAATAGGATAAATTATTTGTTCAGTGGCTCAAAGCTCATGCCTTCAAGACCTCATGGAATCTTTGTTTCCTCTTTTATAAAAAGAGTTAACAGTTGCCTAATGGATAAGGTATTGGCCTCCTAAAAAGAGTTACCACCATTACTCTGGAAAACTAGAGATTAGAATACACGTCCTACGTAAAATACTCAAATTCAATATAAATAGGTAACAATAACTATGCTGATCAAAAGAACTAGTTTAGTCTCTGCATAAGATGACTGGCAGTCTACCTTCCAGCTCTTCCTTACGTCGTGCACTCTACATTATTCAGCCTCCCACAAGGCATATACCTACAGAATTATGCAGTGTCATAAATCCACTCATTTATCCTTCAGTTATTAATAAACCATCTACTCAATACAACGCCCTAGGCTAGTCTGGAGGTAGGTGATAATGGTAGAAGGGTAAAGAGATTCATAAAATACTGTTTCAGCCTTTAAGGAGCTAAAAATTCAATACATATAAAATGCCTTATTGCAACCTCTTTACGTTAATCAAGTCCAATAGGACAAAGCTCATTTTGGACTGAGAATTGTACTCATGATATGTGGACCACATATGTGTAATTCTTAGTAGTTATTCCTAAATTCTATGACCAGATTCATACTGCAGGCTTTTGGAAACTGCTATTTCTATGTAAGGTCAAGTTGTCTGTCTAGTTTGTATCAAGCAAAAATGTTTTCTTAATTAATTTTAAAAACCCGTAAAATATGATGTTAAGATCTTGGCCCAGAGTTCATATACCTCACCAGAAGTAAAAATTTCTTCGTTAGAGCTAATGAAACATCCTCCCTACAGAATCAATCAACAGCAACAGCACGAGAGAATTGATTGAAAATGTGCTAAGGTTCAGAGATGACATGTTTGTCAGGAACTCACAGACTAAAGGAACTTGATGACTAGAATATTTGAAAAGTTTTAAAGTAAAAACAAACAGCCAATCAACAACAACACTATAAAGAACAAAATATCTACCTGAAAAATTCTAGGAAAGTACAAGAACAGAAAGGATTGACTTGAATTTCAGTATCCCCATTTTATTACACTGATCCTTCCATTGCAATGAAAGTTTTCAGAAAGAAAGACTCTTTTTTCTCTTTGCATAAAATGCAAATTCACAAGAAAGTTCAAAATTTTATAAGTAACTTTTATGAACGTTACTAAGAAAATCCTTGAATATGAATATTACTTGAGAAATCCATTAGTAAAAGTTACTAGATTCTTCAAAATGATTGCAAAACTGTTTCAGGCTGCTTAGTTTCAGATAACCAAGTCATTATAGCTTTCTTAACTTAAAAACAATTTGGTTGACTAAGATTTTTTTTTAAGTTAAACTGTCAACTTTCATAAAATAAGTTTGCTACCTTCAAAGTGAACTACTTCTTTGTGTGTGAAAATATTTGCTTGCTATCATGCAGTTCTGATGAAGAAACTATAATAGGGCATTTATATATTAATATTTTTTTCTTCTGGTAATATATTACCAAATAAAGAACTCAGTAAGAGAATACAATTCAAAGAAACAAAACAAAACAAAGCAGTTTATAAGAGTATGATTCACTAGGTCTGCAGTGTATAACAGTAAATTACTTAGGCAAGTTGTTTTCTGTCTAAGTCATTTCCAAGATTAAATATTAAAATTTTGAAAAACTTTCCAGGCTACCATGAGCTTTCATTAAAATCTTTCAAATTGTTGAAATGTATTAACCTATTAATCTATAACCACTAATGCTTTTCAATTCAAGGAAAAACTTAGCAATTATTTTCAAAGCTTAAGTGCTGTGAACTAAAAACAAAATAGAAATGCATTAAGTGTTAAGGTTAAGTGTAACAGGTATCCTGAGGTCCAACTGGCCTTAGCAAATAGCTGAGATACCAGATATTGATGAACCTATTAATTTCTAACTCAACTCCTGTAAGTTATTAGCTGAAACTATTCTCAAAAAAAGTTCTCTTTCCATTTCAAGGTATAATCCTACCTGCCTTCTGAGGAACTGAAATAATACCAGTTGGCTCCCAGTAAATTCAAGCAATCTCTGCGCAAATTCTGAAATTTAGGCAGAAGGCCATAGAGAACAGTGGGAAAGACTTGCAAATAAACTTTCAAGGGCTTCTGTGGTCAAGGTTGCAATTGCTAAAGGATGGCTCTTTGGTAATAACTATCTTTTGTGAGGAAATTAGTTCAATTTGAAAACTGTATATGTACTTATCAAATATTAGAGACTGATTCCCATGAAATTTCCACTCTCCATTTCAACATTGGAGAGGCAACAAATTGAATATTTTGATTTACTGAAGGTAATAGAATAGAATTCTAAAATATCCTTAATTTTGATAAAAATTAAAGAGTTTGTTACAGCTACTCTGCACTGCTCTTTTTTTTTTTCTCCATAGAACATTTTTTTTTTATTGTGGTAACATCCATAACATAAAATTTGCCATTATTACCATTTTAGTGTACTATTTCATGGGATTAGGTACTTTCCAATTGCTGTGCAACCGTCACCATTATCCATTTCTAGAACTTTTTCATCACCTCCAACAGAAACTGTGTACCATTAAAGAGTAACTTCTCATTCCCTCCTCCGTCCAGTCCCTGGGAACCTCTGGTATACTTTCTGCCTCTGTGAATTTGCCTATTTTAGGCACCTCATGTAAGTGGAATCATATAATACGTCCTTTGTGCCTGGCTTACTTTACTAAGCATAGTATTTCCAAGGTTCATCTATGCTGTAGCAAGGTTCAGAATTTTATTTTGGATGATATTCAAAATGTCATTATATAGCTGAATGATATTCCATTGCACGTATATACCACATTCTGTTTAATCTGCCATCTGTTGATGGATGTTTGGGTTGTTTCTGCCACATTGCTCCACCTTAAGCAAGAAAAGTTTATCAGGATGGTGCAACAAGCATCTGTCCATGGTGGAGACATAGCCTTCCTATTTGTTTTCCCTACCTTTCAAGAGGGGACCCTGAAGGAATTAAATTCCCCTGCACACCCCAGCTAAGGCCAGATGATTACTCCTTTCATTGTTGGGTAACGTTTATGATAACTTTTTATTAGCAGAAAAAAAGGTTTGCACCCCTTGCTTCTTGCCTGTTTCTTCTTCCCTGAGGAGCTTACTTCCTGCTTCTGAACTTCTCAGAAATCACCTACAGGGAAGTTACTCAGCAGATTCAACTTAAGTTTTGGTCTTTCTTTTAAACTTTGACTTCGTAAGTGTCAATCTTTAATTTCCTTTCAATGGTAGAAAGGATCTTAGATAATTTCTGACCTTTAATAAAATTGAACAATGGAGTTTGCCATGCACTAATTACATTTACATTATCTCCAATTGCTGACCAAAAGAAAATGTTCTACATATGTTTCATTATAAATTAAAAAATATAAATCTAACCTAAATAGTAGACGTTATCTTCCCCCGTTTCAGAATATAAATGAAGGTTAAGAAATTTTGAACTTACGCCGTTCACCAAAAAGGCCCCTTTCCTAATTTATTGTCAAATATGGGATTTCTAAACTACAACAACTATAACTATGAATACCTAATATTTTAAAATGTGGTTTTTGCCCATTTTAGCACAGTGCCCATACACTTCAACCCTGTACAAAGGAAGGTTTATTCAGGTGATGGGAAAATATATTTTTAGTAGTCTAAATCCATCATAAGAATTACTCTCTTGGGCATTGGTCAAGTGATTCTTTAAACTTCTCTCATGAACTTTGTTTTTTCAATCAGGCTCCATAATTTGCAGTAATAGTTCAAATCAACTGACTAAATAGTGCTTTCTGCAAATATATAGATCTAAAGAGATGTTTCTGAACACATGATGTCCAAGTTACTGAGATTTACTTACCTATGCAACTGTTTGTCATACAACTACTCAATCCATTTTATTTATATTTACACACTTCTTGCTGTTACCATTTATCCTATGATCATTAATAGGTGATTGACATAGAACTTCATTGTATAAGAAGAACATAGGAAAATACCTCAGATTAATGGCAAAAGCGTTGGTAGCTGAAATACATACATTTAAACTGAGATAACTTTGAGGCAATATTAATATAAAATTTTAATGTAGTAATTCTGTCAGAAGATATGGACTATAGTATTAATGTGATCAATAAGCTATTATTCATTTATTTATCACATGTGGATGTTAATGTTCTAATAAAAAATGACTGATTAAAATGTAAGAAATGATCATTTTTCTTTGTATTTTTTTAACATTAAAACATTTTCCCCTGTACATAGGCTATACTAAATAAGGTTTGTATGACTATTACCTGGTATAACTGGCTCTAGTTTGATTTTTTTCATGGAAAAATATGTTTTGTACATTGCCCTCATTAAACTACTAATTCTGCAGTTGATTTACTGTATATCGTTAAAAATATAACCAATATTTTTTAAAGATGCGTCATCAGATAAAAATTGGATAATCCCTGTTTATTATTACCTAAATACTTATTTGATTTGGTATAGGTAAAATCACCAAGACTGTATTTGACATTTATAATGTTACTAAAGGCCATGGTGTATAATATTTTGTTCATATATTAGTAAAACAACATAAATAGAAATAAAATAATACCAGGAAACCATTGTTCTTTTTATACTCTGATGCTTCATAACATAGTAAGTTGTTTACTATTAGAAGTGAGAATACTTGATCAGGTTACATTGTGAATCCAGTTTTCTTATTATTGTGGTTTTTTCTCTCATTTTGGCTACCTTAACAGGATAAGGACAATACAGGTTGTAGGAGGATAATAGATTCCTAAAAATTGGATGGTGCAGAGACTGGCTAAGAAGCTCACATCCTGCTAGCAAAGAACTTGAAAACACAGTTTTCTTCATCTACTTTCCCCACACACTTAGCCAAACCCTCTTACCTTTCCCAGTTATAAGCTACTTAAATTTTTATTGGCTTTTCCTTTCTGAAATGTGTACCAGCAATTCTTATTCACTTGTTTGCAATATCCTATGTACTCAGGGAGGAAAAAAAGAAAGAACGAATAACTGTCACATGGGTTCCTTCATACATAATTTTAAATAGCCAAACTTTCAGCTGTAGCTAACCACATATTCTGTCTGCATTATATCAAAACTATCTTCATATTCTAGGAGATTTTCTTTTAAGATAGGCATAAATTGAGACCACCATTCGTAGTGGCTATCACCTCTGGGTTTTCACTTAAAATGGACATATGATTATGTGACCATCATCTCAAAGTGCAGTGTGGCCAGGACAGCTAGAAAACCTGGGTTAATACCACATGACATGGGCAAAACAGTTATGCTGATGAGACACAACAAGCTGTCTCATCTCTAGAACTGCAGACTTTCTTGTGAATCAAATGAAATGATGAGTCAGAATTCTCTTTGTAAATTATGAAATGAGAAGACATTCAATGTTTTGCAAGTTTGGAATATTATAATTTTTTTACTTCATGAAAGAATTGAGAAAGTCTGAGTAGTCTTAACTTTAAAATATTGCCTTTTTTAATCAAAGCAAAAATGAAAAGGACAGTATAATAGTACAAGTAAATGACAAATGTGAACATTAAAGACTCTAAACATGAACAAATAACTAAGACCAGGATAAGTGGTTGAAGAGGCTTTTGAAACAATAATCTCTGTTTCCTGATAATTTCATGTTGAATCTATGTAAATCAAACATTCCTTACACATTTTTACTTGTCCAAGCATTTATTTTTTCTATTTCTTTGGTTTTTATAGAGCTAAAATTTCCTAGGTAAGATAAAACACAAAACTGATTGGGTGCCACACACCAAAAAAATACACATGATGATTAGATCCAGAAATCTCCTTTAATAAGAAAGTGTAAATGCATTTGTTTGTTTGTTTTTTATTTCAGAATATTATGGGGGTACAAACATTTTGGTTACATATAATGCCTTTGCCTTGCCCAAGCCAGGGCTACAAGCTTGCCCTTCCCCCATACAGTGCACTCCACATCCATTAGTTGTGAGTTTACCCACCCTCACCACCCCCTCCCATCTGACCAGGACCCAGTGAATATTACTTCCATGTGAACAACTTAGTGTTGATCAGTTAGTACCAATTTGACAGTGAGTACATGTGGTGCATGTTTTTCCATTCTTGTGATACCTCACTTTGAAGGATGGGCTCAAGCTCTATCCAGGATAATATAAGAGTTGCTAGTTCACCATATTTGAAGTAAATATTTTGTGGAAACCTAAAGAAACAAATACTAAGACTAAAATGTGAGCTTTTTGCAAAATAGTAAAATAAGATCCAGGATTTAAAGCATAGCTTTGTCATTTATTTCTGTATGAATTTTAGAAAGTAATTTTTAATTCACTGGAATCTAATCTCAGGCTATCATATGTGGTGTGTATGTAATAATATGTACTTTATATATTTGTTCAGAGGATTAATTTCTAAAATATCATTAAAGCCACTTTGATGGATAATTATTACATTTTTTTTCTTTTGGAGGGGGGTTATGCTTTTACTCTCCAGCATCTGAATCCCATTTTCTATTTTTAGGGACTGAGACTGGGGGAAGAACAGCTCTCTTAAAAAAAAATTATAGGATATGGCATGGTAATTGGTATGATACTAATCAACCAAATGTTGCTTTCCTAGACCTTGAATCTGGTACAGGTGACTCTCTCCCTGGGGAAAAAGAAAAAAAAAAAGAACTCAAGAATAATTTAGAATTCATTGTGGCAGAGCTATTTCTACATGATGGTGTCCAGCAACCAACTGTGGTACCAACAGCATTTCACTGGTGACATCCGTTGGCTATCAGCAATGTCAGTGCCACTCAAAGCCAAAGTTCTCACAGCATTAGCTTGGTAATGGTCTCTCCTACCTACTTGACCTTGTGTCTTGCCTATTTTCAAGTCTCCACTGTAAATTGTGTTTAAGTAAATCAGCATCAGTTTCTGCTATTTGCAAGAAGAACGCTGACTGCAATGCCCAGTACACGATATACTCTCAATAAATATTAATATCGTACTCCCCAAATCCTAGCATAACCTATCAGCTAAAGCCCAACTATTCCACAAAGCCCTTTCTAACCACTTCCTCCTAAAAATGTGTAATTCATTCAGGGAAACTCTCCAGTATTCAGATATGAAACATTATTCTATCAGCATGAGAGGGAATTTTTTATGACAAATCTAATATTAATCAGGACCATGAAGAACTAATAGGATATTGACAGTTGAGATAAATACATAAGTAGAGACAAATATAATAAGACCATGTATTTGGGTTCTCAAGAGACACAGAACCATTAGGAAATGATTATGAAGGTTGAGAAGCCACTCTATCTGTAGTCAGCAAAGCTGAAGACCAGAAGAGCCAACGGATAGCTCTAGTCTGAGTCTGAAGGTCTGAGATCCAGGAGAACCACTGGTGTAAGTTTCAGTGTGAAAACCAGTGGGCTCGAGCCCCAGCAAGCGACCATGTTTCAGTCTCAGACCAAAGGCTAGAAAAGACTAATGTTTCCACTCACGCAGTCAGGCAAGAGCATTTTCCCCTTATTTGCAAGATGGTCAGCATTTGGGTTCTATTCAGTCCTTCAACAGATTGTATGGGACCCATGCTCATTAGGGTGGGCAATGTATTTTACTCAGTCCACCAATTAAAATATTAATCAATCTCATGTCAAAACCCCCTCAAAAACACACCCAGAATAATGTTTGACAAAATGTCTGTGTATCCTGTGGCCCAATCAAGTTGTTACACAAAACTATTATAGACCAAGAAATACAATATCCATTCTGGGAACATTTAGCATGCAGTGTGTCTAAGAACCAATGTAGATGAAAGGGAGTAAGTAGGAAAACTTCTGCCAAGCTGAGAGACGGGTATCTGGAGTTAGTGCTGGGAAAGGGATGTTTGTTGTTTATTTTATCATTGTTGTTGTTAAGCAAAGTGACTAGACAAAAAGATGAAGGATCAGTAAAAATAGAATCTGGTAAAAGAATACAAAAAAACAAATTTGTGGCAATTTAGATTCATTTGTATGGCATATGGAAGAAAAGAAAACCAAAAGAAGTAAGAAATAAGGCAAAGTTGGAATGAAGTGGTAAATAAGACCATTTGCATATATGTATATATTTCATATTCTGCATATGCATTTTTAATCATACTTTAGACTCACATGGAGTAAAATGGTTTTTCTGCTTGCAGTACAACTCCTCCATAACTTAATAAATATGGTTATTTTTATTGTTTTTTTGGTCCAAAAATACAATCAAACGAAAGGCAAAATTGCATTATTGTGAGATTAATGCAATCACTACAGTGAGCTTGAGCCTCCTGCTAAATAGGGAATTCTGGGGACTCGAGTTCTGACTGCAAGATTTGAAAATAGGGTTGTTGCCTTTTCTTGTCCAAGCCTTGATATTTCCTCATCATCTCCCCTCTCTAACTCTCTTCTCCCTAGAAGAGAAGAACTTTTCTGCCTATATTTGAGGGTAGAAGGGAAGAGGAAGTCAATTGCCAATCGTGGTATGTCTAAATTTGCATTATTCCTGAGTGTAATGGCAACATTTTACTGTACTAAATAAATACTGTGTGCACACATACACAAATATATATATTCATACATATGTTTTTATATAAAAACAGAAAAAATATTATTTTCTTATTTTATAGTCAAAGATGTTTAAATCTTAAATTGAATTCACGTGTCACTTCCTATTCTACAAACACAAATGAAGTTTTTCTTCATCAGTCATCTGGAAGCCCTGACAGTCTGATCACTTTTGAAGAAAATGTTTTGGCAATTACTTTAGTCAATATGCATGGCAATGACCAGACACTTCATTTTATTCAAAAAAACCCTGCAGTAAATACAGCATTGCAAATGATAGGCATTCAGGAAATATTTTCTGACATTCAAAATTAAGTACAAAGTTTCTATGGAATAAAAGCCGCATATTTTCAAACGGCCCCTGTTGCTTCATAGCACTGATTATAAAACTGCATGCAAATGAGGTAGGCTATAGTAATTTAATCAATTGCATTTTTGCAGTTATTAATAGAAGCAGTAGAATACAGTGATTAGGTGTTCTAGATCCTAGGATAAGACCAAGTTCCAATCTACCCTCTCAGCTTCAACATCTTCATCTGCAATATATGAATAATAATAGTATCTAGCTTGAGAGTAGTTGTATGTATTAGATTAACACACTCATATCTGATATATTTACTCATTGACATTATACACTCATATATGTGATGAATGTATACATATATACATATATATGATGTATGTATGTGTGTGTATACATAGTATATATACTGTGTTTGTAGTATATGACTATTTAGGTATATACTTAAATATATGAATATTTTATATGTATGCAATATATGTTACATATATTACTACTATATATTCATACACACATACTAAATACATATATAATGCTAACCTAAACAGTGCCTGGCTTATTCTAGCTATTATGTATCTAGATTTCTTCCATTCTCCCATATTAAATTACATAAATTATTATTTATACATCTCTAAAGGGTCCGTGGAATTTGATTTAAATTACAAACATTTTGTTTACAATCCACTTGCAAACTCTGATAGCGTTTCCTATCTGAATAATAAAATTGTCCAGAAGGAACTCATCACTTTAGACAGCATCAGGCATCTGCAGACTTCATTAGAGAATGCTCTATTAAAAAAAAAAATTATCTTTGCTTGCATATGTTCCATTCACAACTATAATAAAAAGCTGTCATCTACTAAGTGATGACTGTTTTCCAGGTTATCCATTACACTTAAAAAAATAGGTATGTTTTATACATTATCTTCATGGGTACTGAGGCTAACAAAAAAAAGAAAGAAAGAAAGAAAAGAAAAACTGCAAAAAAAAAAAAAAGAGCTTAAATAAATTGTTCAAAGTCAAACTATTTGTAGATGAAAGAGATTCAAAGTTTCATTCTCTGGCCCTGACAGCCACCCTCCCTTATGCTACAACATTTTAAAATTTATTTTACAAGATTTTCATTAACCCTTGTGTTGTGTTTAGCTCTGGTATCTTGTTTTCACTAAATTTGCGGCCTCATGACCACTATTTTCTTTTTCTGACCTAGTTGCTTCCTCTCTCTTGCCCTGGTCCCTGTGAACTGTGTACATGTGCATAATCTATCCCTCTGCTTTGACCTGAGGACCTGGCCTCAGTGAGTACAGCCTCAATGGGCACAGGCTTGTCCTCCTCGACCCCAGGGTCATTCTGACAACAATGACATCAGACATAAGAGAGGGGAACACTCTGAGTCTTAAAGAATATGCAAGGTAGCTTTTAGTAAATTTGCAAACTTCTACCCCAAATGGCCCTAAATTCTCCTCTAAGTCAAGAGTGACACTAGTTATTTTGAGGGTCAACTAGGAGGCAGGTATGATAGGAATAGAGTAAGCAAGAAGGAAAATTGTAGACTATGATCTCAGATGTAATATACAGAAATTTATAAGGACTCTAGGTTTTGTTCTGAATAAGGTAAAAAGCTCTGAAAGGATTTTGAGCAGAAAAATATAATCTGACTTTTTACCAAGATCACTCCGTCTCCTGTATGTAAAAAAGATCAAAAGGTAGAAAAATCATGGAGCAGAGCAGGCAAGAAAAAACTATTGTGAATATCCAAGAAGAAGAAAATGACAGGTAAGAATAGTACCTGCAGTATTACTAAATTCTGAATATTATTTTGATTTCCTTCTGAACTGGATGTGAGGAAGGAAAGAAAGAGTTGCAGACAAATTCAAAGTTTTTTATCCAGGCAACTGGAAAAATGGTGTTCACATTTACTGAGCTGGAGAAGATCCAGGGACAACCAATTTTAGGGGGAGTTCAGTTTGGGACATGCTGAGTTTGGATGCCTGAAAAATGGAGTCACCAATCTTGGCTGGTGATTACATTTGGGAGTCATTGACACATTAATATCACTTATAATCAGAGGATCAAGACTTAGGGAATGAGTTTAAATAGAAAAGAGAAGCCCAAGAACTGAACTCTGTGACCAAACCAACATTAACAGATTTATTAGATGAGAAAAAAGTAGCATGTGTGACTTGTAGAGTAGGAAGTGACCAGGAAAGTGTGGTGTCCTGTAAGCCAAGAAGAGGGGAATCAACTGTGTCCAAGGTGCCAATAGATTAGTATGACGAAGTCTGAGAATTGTTATAAACAGTGTGCGGGCATTGAAGGCCTAGATAAGGGCAGTTATCATGGCGAGGTACAAATGAAATACGTGAATAAAGGGAATTCAAAAATATATTAGAGGAGAGGAATTGGAGACATCAAGTAGAGATTACTTCTGAGAAGAGTTTTGCTGTGAGTGGAAGCAATGAAGTAGGGTAAGAATTAACAAGCGATGAGTAAACAGTTGTGGTTTTGTTTGTTTTGTTTTAACAAGGAAAAAATAGTGTGTGTGTGTGTGTTTGTATGTATACATGGACAATGAGAAAGGTGAAATAGAGAGGAAAAATGATGACAGAAGGAAGAACTGGGGTTGCAATATTGTCAAGTGTTAAATAGGTTAGGATTTGATTCACGGATGGAGGATGCTCTTTGCCAGAAGTGCAGACGGTACACTCACTGCAGACTCCGGGGAGGAGCGAATGTGCACAGATGCAGGAAGTGGGCAGCTGTAATAGAGTGAGCGCTGGATGGTCTCTGATTGTTTCTTGTTTCTCAGTGAAATAGAAATTAACTTCATCAGCTGAAAGCGAAGAAGCTGAGGATGAAGAAAAATACATGGAAGATTTCAGAAGACAAGGGAAACTATAAAATAGCTAATTAGGAGAGTGAAAGAGTGACCATAGAGAAAAACATAAGGGGTTTACCAGAGGTTGGTGGTCATAAATTCGAAGTGAGGCCAGCTGGCTTGGATGGGCATCTTCCTCCAGCTGAAGTCACCTCTGTGGGTGGATGTGCAGAATAGACGGAGAGTCAAATTTAATAGCCAAGTGATTACAGTAATTTAAAAGAGGTGCAAAGGAGTTGAGTGTTTATGCAAGGGAGTTGACACTTAGCCCCACAAACTCAATAAGCTAGCTGGAACCTACAAAGCTTATTGAAAATATAGATTTAGAAATTGTGTTCACCTTTTACATTTTTATTTATAATATTCTATTTAGCTATGATTTAATTTTTCCTTTGCTTAATCCAAAGGATTATTTTTTACATAACCCTTTTTATCCAGAAACAAAGAAAACTATGCTTTATTGTTCTATAAGAACAGAATTTTGTAACAGAGAACAATAATTATCAAAATAGCCAAATATTGGAGAAGAGACAAGGAAAATAAAGAAAGATCAGTGGGAGGCATAATGCATAAAATAGACCCCAAAACATTCTCAAGATCAATTAAAGAAAATTTAACATGGCCTCTTAGCGTTTATTTAAAATTGAAGAAGATATCTGCAAATAAGGATATTATAAAGGATTATAACGCAATTGTTTTGTTATAACCAGCAACATGCAATAATTAACATCTATGTCAAAATCACAGAATTCATATTTTAAATATTATCATTTTTCAGAAGAAAATGCCATTTAAAAAATATACAATGAAATCATAATTATGTCCACATGTGGATTTTAAGCCTTGCTATAGCATAAAAATACAAGCATTCTCAGCATAGAAATATTTGTATAGCATTTAATAATAACTACATTAATTAATAATTGATACTTATTTTTACATTTGATGATAATTAGTAGGACCTTTTGGCAAATCATTCTCACTCTCATATTTCCCTGTAGTCCCACAATCTCCTGTCACCAACATGCCCATCTTCTTCCACAACCCCCCAAAAAAAACGTAAACATAGCATCTAATCGTTAGTTTCTTCAGCTAACGGTAGAAGTATGTGTATTTTTGTAACCTCTAAGGGCCTGGCACAGTGAGTTTTCTGAAGAGGGCAGCAACCCATACCTTACCAACTCTAGCCCAGAGATCATGCACAAAACCAAGTTCAGACTTAATGACTGTATTTCCTAGCTTTCAAATTTAGGTAGGTGGTTGCAATGGGCTGAATTGTGTTTCCCGAAAATTCGTATGTAGAAGTCTTAAAGCCTGGTACCTCAGAATGTAACTATGTTTGGAGATACAGATTTTTAAAAGAATGATTAAGTTTAAAAGAGGTTATTATGACTGATGTCCTTATCAGATAAGGAAATTTGGACACAGACACACACAGAAGGAAGACCTTACCAAGACAAAGGTAGAAGAGAGCCATCTATCTGTCAAGGAGAGAGGCCTTAGAAGGAACCAACCTGCTGACACTTTGATCTCAGGTTTTTTGGCCTCTATGACCGTGAGTCAATAAATTTCTGTTGTTGAAGCCACCCGGTCTGTGTTATTTTGCTAGGGCAGCGCTAGCAGACTAATAAAGTGTTCAGTGTAAATATGGTTATATGCAACAAGTAAAGGACCAAAAATTAAAGAATCAGAAATTGTTTGTATTGCTCTCATTTCCACACCTTGTCTCCAAACAATTCATATTACAATCAAGTGCCCCAAATTAGTTCCCAGTAGCAATTATCTGGTAACATTCATCCCCAAACTTGTATCTTTCTCTGAAGACATAGAGAACATAGAGCTTTCTTTCCTTGGCTTACAGATTACACTTTTAAATTATTAGAGAACAATTTTTAACAACTTAAATGAGATAATTTGCATATCATAAATTTTACCTTTTTTAATTGCACAGATCAATGTTTTTAGTAAATTTATACAGTTTGCAACCACCACCATAGTCTGGTTTTAGTACTTTTCTGGAGAACTAAAAGTTTTCTCATATTCGTTTCTGGTCAACATCCTCTTCTACATCCATCCTTATGCATACCCTAATCTGATATCTGTTTCTACAGATTTATCTTTTCTAGAAATTTTGTAGAAGTAAAACCATATAGCATTTAGTCTTTTGTCTTTGTCTTCTTTACCACAATGCTTTTGAAGTTCATCTAATCTTGTTGCATATAGGTTTTTTTTTTGCTAAATAGTAGTCCATCATTTTTAAAGTATTTAAAATTTTGTTTATCCATTCATTAGTTGATGTGCTTTAAAAAGTCTTTGGGTGTCCAAATATTTTCATTTCTCTTGGGTAGATACCTATGAGTGAAATTGCTGGATTTAAATACATGATTAAGTATTTTAGAAACTTCTGAAGAGTATGAAATCCCTCTGGGGTGATGAAAATATTTTGAAGCTATAAATAGGTAGATTTACACAACATTCTGAATGTACTAAATGCCACTGAATTGTTCACTTTAAAATGGCTAAATATGTTACGTAAATTTTGCCTCAATTAAAAATAAAGTTTAAAAAAGTCATGGGAAAAACAAGTATATTAGACTAATAGGGCAGAGGCTTGCCAATGTAAATTGAACACATGCTCAAAGGTGCCATCTAATCATCATAGTAAATTGATTTTTTTTTTTTTTTTGGCTAAGCAGATCCTAAAAAGTGCTATTTTTCTCATAATATCTAATCTTCTACACTCATAAAATCTAATTACAATTTCATTTTTAAGAACTCATCATTTGTCTGAGACTAACAATAGTTCTGTCAAAAAACTTTTCACATATTTGAGCTTAAGTAATTCATTTTGCCCTGTTTCTCCATTAGATAATAATGAATTAGGTAAGAAAGAAAAAAAAATACTATAAGAATGTAAACAAAATGTGAGTTAGCCCAGGGCCACCATATCAGGTCATTTTCGTTCCTTGTGCTATTGCTGTTTCTGGGGCCAACAAGGCCTGACTTCAATTTACTAAAAGGGAGAAAAACTATAACATAATGGCCTTTATTCAAAGACCTTTAAACAAATATCCTCTAGTAATAACTTAAAAGTGACAGAAACAACTAAGACCACAAATAATTTGTTTCCTTTGCTAATTTAGTAAAGTAAAAATGCCCAAAACCAATCCTTAACTGTCAGAGCATGTAGCTTTTTGGTTTTTAATGGACACATATTATTTATCATTAAGAATAATCAACTTTAAACCTGTTATTTAATAGCTGCAATTATTTTGTTTTGTTTTTTTTAACTTTTGGCAGAGCCAGGAATCTCCCAAAGAAGGATAAAGAATATTTGTACTTGGCATTTTTATTATTATTTCCCCAGAGGGATCTCAAATGCACTTGACCTGTATTAATTCAACTTCACGAAACCAATTTTGATGCTCTGTCAAGGTTAAAGTTTTTCTCAGCAGGGGAAGAATTCTTGACACATTTATGAATTTTCTTCCTGTTTAATTGTAAAAAGTAGAAGTTTCGCTAAGAGGTTATGTCCTTTTAACAGACCAGTTTCTGGAAGATTAATATGAGGTAGCCCTGAGGACCAGATATCTTTATTTATGCATTTATTTTTAACTGATACATAATATTTGTACACATTTATGGGGGATATGTGATATTTTGATACACACATAGAATGTACAATGATCAAGTCATGATATTTAGTATATCTGTCACCTCAAGCATTTATCATTTCTTTGTGTTGGAGACATTTCAAATACTCTCTTCTAGCTATTTTGAGTTATACAATATATTCTTGTTAGCTACAATCACCCTACTGTACTACTGAATATTAAAATTTATTACTTCTATCTAACTGTATGTTTGTACCCATTAACCAAACTCTCTTCATCTCCAAACCACTTACCTGCCACACAGGAATTTATGCTGGACAGGGTTACCAAATATACATATTTAACAAGCTATAGGAAGAAGAGTCATGAATATCTATGAAAGGAGAAACATGCACATGTGCAATTGGGCTTTATGCAGCTCCATGGGATCTGTGTTCAGAAAATGGTGATCTTAGCATGATCCAAGGATGGAGTTTCTGGCCCTTTGATGAATCAGAAGACACTAAAACTCTTTCTTTGTAGCCTTTGCAGACTGGTCAGAACCACTCCATGGTTGGTGGTCTCTTATCAGGAAGAAGTCTGGTCAGTTGTCATATCAAAACTGCAAAAAGGGAGGAGTATCACAAGACTGGTTTCTATTAGCCTTAGGGAAGAAAGCTTAGGAAAGCTGTTAGTGAGGGAGGGAGTATAATGAGGTATGTCTGACTTCCCATCCCGTCATGGCTGGGACCTCATTTTTAAGGCTTCTCTAGGGTCCCCTTGGCCAAGATAGAGTCCATTCAGTAAGCAAGGGGCTTAGGATTTTATTTTAGTTCACGAGACGTTATCATTAATTTTTCAAACTGGACTATGTTCCTTATAATCTACTGTTGTCAGTTATTCTCATGCCCTGCTCCATGAATTCAACTTGTGCTTTTTCTTTTCTTTTAAATGTCCTTTGTCCAAATTCTATCCATATCCCTTTTTCATAACTCAGCTTAAGTCTTGCCTCTCCCGTTAATGTTGTCTAATTAAAAACTTCCCTCCATAAGCTATGTAATCTAACCACTTACCCGACTTAGGATCCATAACATGGACCTTATTCTAATAATATGACATTGTAGGGGAAGAGAAATCATTTTCCATCTATTCTTCATAGTTTTTAGGTAGGATTGCTGCAAAAAACAAACAAACAAAAACCAGAAAGATTAACAAGAGGTAAACAAACAGAAGTTTATAAACATATATTCCTCCTGTATATATGGAATATATCTAAGAGAAAAATGAGTAACTCTCCAGAGGTGGCTTAGAATTTAGATTCAAATACCATTCTCAGTTACAGATGATAAACAGAAGGGTGTGGAAGAAACAGTTATGGGGAGGTGACCAGGAAAAGTACTCTAAACAAGAGTAAGGTTTGTTATGCAGATTTAAATTGGTGCTTTCTACACTGATTCTTATCTAAGTCTCTATTGATTTGGTCTGCCTTCTTTTTCTGGTACAGAGAGGGAGACATCCTTACAAATGGAAATTTCCTTTACAGACACAAATTTTTCTTATAAAAGTGTAACTTCCACTTTGATTCTAGAGCTTCTCCCGTGTCTGTTATTTCTCAAAATAATCAACTCAAAATAATGTTTATGCCAAAAATGCATGTGCTGGAGTGGTATATTCTGGTCTCCTACAACACCTTAGATTGCTCTCTACTGCTCCTTATTTGGCACCAGGTTGTAATTTTCTTAGGAAAAATGCCTGGATCAAAGACTTCCCCTCTGAACATTTACCACATCCTGTGTAGAGTGGGTGCCTGCTAAATATTAATCAACTGGTTGTTTAGTAAGTCCAATCACTTTGACTTCGCACGTGTTTTTGTTTTTGCAAGGTTAGCTCTGTATGCTGGCACTTTTTCAGAGACAAAGGGATGATCAGCCATCTTTTTTTAATATGATTTTCTCTATGTTCAAAATGGACACTAAACTGGTAATTAGCTTCAAGAATTAAAGTAGATTCAATGACTATTTTCATAATATACCAATTCTTTCTGTGGGCATTTTCTCCTATCTTTATACATTACTTTGACTATTAATAGAACTCATACTATGTCTTTTCACGCTTTCAGAGGCTTTTATGCCAGCCTGAGTATTGAAGTGGTTTCCTGTAGTACTATAAAAGCTCTTCTCCTTTTATCCTATTTTTTCTGGCCCTCTCATCTTTTTCTTTAAAGCCAATATGATGGCCTCCCATAGTGCTACTATATTTCTTCCAATAGTCATACAGGAACAATCAACAAGATAAAAGAAAGCACATCATATGAAATTTTGTTTTGAGTTTAAAGAGCGTGACTGAGCACTCACAAAAAGAAATGTTTTTCCCAATGGAAAAATACGTTTATTATCTTCTTTCCAAGGCTTTGCCTCTAACCCAAAATAGTGTTGGAGCAATAGCAGTTCAGCTCTGTTACAATTTTGAGTCATTTACTTTCCACAAACCCTAATGTGTAACTAAGCCTATGGAATACAAAAAAAGCTATTCATTGGGGTATAATATTTTGATATTCTCTTTTGTTCATTCAGTTTCCACTGAGGGTAAGTAGAGTCAATAGGAATGCGTGTATTCAAGACATAAAGGCTTGAAGGCTGAGCTTCTACTTAGTGTAATGGAGCTAGTAACAACCATTTAAGCACAATGTGGAATTAAACTCAGGTTTTCTTTGTAGCTGGCGTGCATGTTGTTACTCTTTTAATGGTAAGAGTCAATTTATCTTCTTTATTAACAAAAGTGTGCTTTTTTAATGGCCAAATGATTTTGATGGTTTAATGAATTTCCACAAGTTGACTTTATTTCCAGAATACCTGTGATTAAGGATAATATTGCAACTAAAGCTTTCACCTTGTCAGCAATAACAATCCTGCCAGTTTTGGTAATTGCCAAGGTCAATTACCCTCCCTATCTCCTGTGCCACTACGAGCAACAAATATCTATAAATATCTAAAAAAAGAACTTCTTTTGCAATCTATCTAGATGTCACTTTGGGAAACTCTTGTCATTTAAAATCAAAAGAATGGATTGTGAATGGGATGACTGTACAATTTATTATCACAAACCAGGACACTCTGAGAGTGAAAGGGGTGCTATTAATAATTATGCCAGGACAACAGGGGCTGCTGGAAGGTCCCAGAGAAACTGGGATTTATTGTCTCACTGGCTGCATTTTCCAAGTAGTTTTCAGACTAAAATTCAAATTTGAGAAAATAAAAGATGCTGGGATTTTCTGTGTCACTGGAGATGGTAAAAAGATGAGTTATCAATAAATCATTTGACAATGTGAACAGCAAAGGTTGTGGTGACTCTTACAGTGATAGAAAATAAAATGTGAGAAACAGTGTTTTCATAATTACTTTACTTACCTATGTTGGGGCTGATGGATCGTGTATTTGTTTCATGAATGCGAAGAAAAGGCTTTATTTAATTTCCAAAAATGTGAACTCATCCAAAGCTTCATACATTAGCATATTTGATGTGATTATATATTTACCAAAAAAAACGCTTTCTACAATGGTATATGAAATGCTGTAATGATAATGAAGATATCACATGACTGGATGTCCTATACAGGACATATGGAAGGGTACATGAGAAGAAAAAGAGATGAAAGAAATTGACATAGGCTGGGCGCTGTGGCTCACGCCTGTAATCTAGCACTCTGGGAGGCCGAGGCAGGAGGATCACTCAAGGTCA